>JAOTRN010000008.1:7553737-7567161 GCA_028566695.1 Bagroides melapterus | reverse complement strand
AGAAGGTTTCCTATCAAAATGCATGAAGCAAAACCACATCCAGATGGCTTTTCACAGATCCTGCTGATAAAATTGCTTATCATTCGAGAATCAGTGAGCCTAAATTGTTCTTACTAAACTGAAACCCACCATAGAACTGCACTAATACAACACATTGGGCCACCCTAAGGTGGTCAGCCTTCTAATTAATTTCTATGCTCAAGCATCTAATCCCTTTCTTTTTTATTTTCTTTTACTGGTGAATAGATAACTGTTGTTTTAATGTTATCAGATACCTATTCAATTGAAGCTGCATAAAACCCTATGAAATATAAACTCACTAGCCATATTGTTAGGATCGAATTTACATCTGCACTTTCATGCAATTATTCAATTAGCCAATCAAGTTTCAGCTGTTCAATGCATAAAATCATATGATACAGATGTAGGTCTTGTGTTTTTCGTATGCAGTATGCAGCATGCAGTTACTTCAACTGTAGCATGGTTGCTGGTGTCTAGACAGGATAAAAATTGGAATTTTCATGTACTTGTCTTGTTTTTCACATAATGCTGAGAAAACAAAACACCCAATGAGCCATAATTCTATGTGCAGAAACACCACGACAATGAGAACGGCCAGACAAATTTAAGGTGGTTGACAAGTAAACTATGGTAAAATTGTTGTTTCTTCAGCTGCTCCTTGTCGGGGGTTGCTACAGCAGATCATCTGATAGGCATATATTTAATTTGGCATAGGTTTTATGCCAGATGCCCTTTTTGATGCAGCCCTCCCATTTTATTCATGCTTGGGGCCGATACTGAGAATTAACCCATCAGTGGCTGGGTTGGTTCCCTGCCCAGAAATCAAATCCAGGCCAGGGAAGTGAGAACATGTGATCCTGCCACTTGACCACCAGTTACGAACTATGGTGCAACTGTTGTGTTACTGTGGGATTGTGTGCGGAAAAAAAATCTTAGAACACATAACACCTTGAACCTTATGCCGGATGAGCTACAGAAGCAGAAGACTGCATCGGGCTCTACTCCTGTCAGCCAAAAACAAGAATCTGAGGCTACAGTGGGTACTGGCTCACCATCACTGTACAACTGAAGAATGAACACTGTTCGGTCTGAAGAATCTCAATTTCTCCATGGCATGAAGGTCTGAATTTCCAATGGTATAATTGTATGGTGAATATTTTCTTGGCACGTTAGACCCCTTAATACTGAACATTCATTGAATGCTACAGCTTTGATCTGAGTATCTTCAGTAAGTGTTATTGCTGACCATTTGCTTATCTCTTTGAAACGATGATTCACAGCATGAGCCATATTACCAATGATGTTTTAAAATTGGATTCTGGGACTGAAACCCTGCTCCTTAAATGTAGTACAGTTAAACCTGTGCTTCTCTCCAGACTCAACTACTGATTTACAAAGAGTAAGCTATAACCTTATAATAATAAGAGATTACATCATCTACCATTAAAGATCCATATCTTGAGATGCAGAGTCCATGATATAAAGTTTTATGAATAGCTGAATAGATTGAACAGGTTTTACAATACAGAATGCCTCATAGCAGCTTTACGGACATAGATAGATTAAATAAGCAAGCCAAGGCAAACACTGGCCAACTGCCTAAGGAGACTTCAATGGTAGAGCATTTTCTCATCTGGCTTACAATGTAAATTAGGATCAAATTCAAGCATACTAACATGTAGTTGGTCTTTGAATAGATAATACTGAGTCACTTCTTGTTCCGTCATTGTGGTGTGGCTGTTCCTCAGCAGGTCAGAATCATGTGATTTAAGTGCCATGCTCTAGAGTTCAAAGATTAAATACCTCAAGTAACTGCCTGTAGGCTCTCCAATAACATACACACACACATACAAGTTTCTCTAAGATACAAGAGGTTTAACATTAAAAGAATAATACAGTGCTGTATGTATTGTGTAATATATACCATGTAGCTAAAATCACCTGCATACTATTTAATAATAGACTGCTAGCTCCACTATCCATTCCTGTACTATTCCATGAAAACATTTGGTGCTAGTGTCTTATACATAACACTTATGTGACTGGAGGTATAAATTGCTATGATAGCCTATTCTGCAAACACACAACAATGAGGCTAGATTTTGGTCTCTCTCCTGCCACACTTCATTCCACACACTGGGTTGGGTGCTGGCTCTGCATTTTTCTACACAGCTTTTTCTACACTCCCTTTATTAACCAATTTGCAAAGGTTAATTTGCAAGTCATTAGCATGATCAAAGAAGTCTTCCTCACTACACTTACTGAGCCTTCTAATTTAGCAACTCAATTGATAATTGTCTAAATTCAAGCTGATCTTGAGTTTCCTGTGTGATTTAATGGGCCATGCTACAATACTTGTGCTTGTGCAGCCTTAGTGTGATCCCTCAGGAAGATAAAGATGGGCACCCTTCATATTCTTATTGCCTTGACAATGACCACTTGCACCCTGCACACTTCTTTTGTAGCTAACCCATGTGTCTTGAACATCTGTCAGTATACAGAGTATTAGGGAAAATACATCTATTTACTGAGGTAAAATATTTGAAATTCTTGCAGAATGTCTGAATACACACTTTCTGGCCAAAAGTGTAGGATACCTGATAAGTCACATCTGTCCTGTTTGTTAAACATGCTATTTAAAATGTAGTTCTACACTGGCTGTTATAACCTTCACTATTCTAGAAATGCTTTCCAATAGATTTTGGAATGTAGGGATTTGCTCATTCAGCCACAAGAGAATTAGTGAGGTTTGGGCACTGATGCCGGGAAGTGTCGGAATGTGCACCTCATCCCAATGATGTTCAGTGGAGTTGAGGTCAGGTCTCTGTGCAGGCCACTCCAGTGTATCTACACCGACCTTGACAAACCATCTCTTTATGGAGCCTGCAGTTTCATTATCATTTTTGATCAGATTTACTCAGATGTTTACTATAGATTTATCAGAATTTTTAGCAATATCCTTTGCCTAGGGGTCTGTGGTAACCCACTATGTGTTTAAAGGGTTTAAAGCAGAAGCATATCATTACATGGGTTACATGAGGAATAGAAACTGCAAGAAAATGGAAAATTTGTTTGCGCATGCTAGTGTGTGTGTGTGTGTGTGTGTGTGTGAGAGAGAGAGAGAGAGAGAGAGAGAGAGCGAGAGAGAGAAAGAGAGTGCAGCTAGATAGTATTTCAAAACCTCTATATCTGTGTACGGTGTGAACTAGTGTGAGTGTAGGTGGTTGTGTTCAGTTATGCCTGCATGCTGTGTGTGTGTGTGTGTGTGTGTGTGTAAGTGTTTGTGCTTCTGTGTGGGTGATACTCTCTGGAAAAGCTAATCTGACTGAAGTGTTAGTGGAGCTGAAGGGTGTATATAGAGTCAGTTTATACCAGGCAGTATGGTGATTAAATAAAAGTACAGCTTAAATACCACCAGGTGTAGGCAGATATAATGTACAGTACATTCTGCTTTCAAAGGTGATGGAAGAATAATTAAGCTCTCTGTTCTGAGAACGTGCTTTAAACCCCAAAGAAGTCTGCTACATCCTCCTAGTCCTGTGCTGAAAATAAACCAAAGAGACTGGAATTAATAATATATATAATATTTCTTTGTCCTTTCACTTATGGTGATTTTAAATGATGTATGAATGTTATAATGAATATGATACGATATATTCGAAGAACCGGATTTAATTCATGTCCTGTCAGAAGTTCTAAATTAGGAATGCCTTGCTGTAGAACCACATCTCCTCCAGGAGTAGGAGGAATTGCATGAATTGCATCACTCACGAGTACAACATCTGAAATTAAATGCTCTCACCAAACAGGAATGATATTTGGTAACACAGATTATGAGCTAGTGTGTTGAATCTCCAAAAAAAAAAAATAGAATGATCTCATTTTCCCTCACAGGGGATGGTGTACTTTTTTGCTTTTTTCTGTAAATATTCCTCCTTTGTGTGTCTCTGTTTGTAACTTTGTTTTACATGTCTCTAGGCACTCTAATGGGAATCATATGACTAGCAGTGCCACTGATTACCAGCAACATGTGAATTCCTGAGTCAACTAGGCAGTAATTACACATTAAGTCCTCAGCTGAGCCTATCATTTACCTCAGCTATAAGCACACTTATACACAACCTGGTTGTGGTATTATTGAAAGGTAGCATGACTTATGTATGATATATAAAATTTGCATTTATTGACTGGATTGATAATTTCACATAGCGAAGATTACTTAATTTAGTCAAAATCTCAATCGGATCGATTTGATCTTTTTAAATTCCAGGGTACTACTGAAACGGGCAACACCATGCACAGGTTTGCAGAATATTAATCATGCGGATGTTGCAGGAGCTGCAACCTTCATCGAATGAGCTTTTATACTTCTGTGCTCAGCAGTTGTCATGGTGATACCAGAGGACTTGGGTTGAATATGAGTAATATGCTAAAATGCACTGCAATTTCACCAACATTCTATCATGTACTCTTCCCATTGACTCTTGCTTTTATTCTTGTCAAGAATGTTTCTAGTTAGAGAAACACATATTCAGGATAATTTTAGCATACATTACTGTTTCTGTGCTTGAATTCATACAAACATCACTGAAGACTTTAAAACTAAACATACAGTTGGTATATTAAAACAATTGTTGTTTGTCGTAGCCATTTTCATTGAAATCTATATCAGGAATACTTCTTTAATACTGGATACTCTATGACGAAAAAGGGTAGAAAAAAATGTGAAGAAGTAATTGTATTTACATGATTATATTTACATACAAAAACCTAACTAGAGTTAATTATAATACTGCATATTATTTGTCAATGTAAAACAGTAGCATTGTTAATGAGACAAATCAGAGACATTTTGCTCAGAACAGATTTCTTCCATTTTAAGTCCAAAATGCATTATTATTATCCAAATTCAAAACATTTTATATTTATATTTATATACATGTCTGCTTTTAAAAAAATGATTTAATACTTGGGATAAAGTGTTTTCAAATTATGTAATACTTCCCACATAGACGACAATAGACTAGTACGATGTGAAAGTGCAAAAGGTTTGCTCTCAGCAGGGAGTGGAACAGAAAGGAACTTAGATCAATAACTATGTTTAAAGATGTGAACAAAAGTGTGTGCTGAAGAGGGGCTTCATGGGAGCTTTATATAATGGCTGTGAGTCAGAAAGTGAATCACTGAGGAGCATGGAGAAAGAGTGAGAATGAGAAACAGAGACGGGAAGAATGCAGAAAATAGATGGAAAGAGCTACAGAGAGAGACACACACAGAGAGCGTGTGTAGGTTTTCATTTCATGCACCTTAAACATGAAAGTTTATCTAAAAATGTTCTGCATGCAATCTGCATCGTCTCAACTCTTAAAAAAAAAGGATAATTCAATAAACATTGAGGCATTTACATGTAAGGCACATCAGATCAGATCAGATCAGTAGTCAAAAACAACTGCTGGACACATGTTGCTTATTAAAAAGAGTCATATTTAACTGTTTAGCTATGTTTCAAAATGGTTGCCAATTTGTCCATCTGGAATCAAACATAACTTGAAAACTGCATGCTGATACCAGACTCGTGTTGTACATAAATAACTGTAATATTACAATGTACACATATATATGTATCTGGACTTTGTGTTCCATTCACACACGTTTATATTTGACATCCTGCTTAGGTCTTATGGTTATAGATATTGTGGGAGAAAATGACATGTCTTTTAGTTCTTCTCAGTTGCTAAGTCTGAATCCACCTCTTGGCCAGATGTTAGGGTTTGAAACATGCAGAGCAGCTCATCTTTGTGTTTGGGGTCAGTTGAGGTGAAATGGTGTCAGGAACCGCTGATTTGAGAATATCGTTCTCGCTGGCAATGATGTTCTTGACCAGGAAATTTGCAGCTTCATTGATGTGTAGATTTTCCTTTGAGGCAGAGAGAAGGTGAAAACTCATAATGTGCACTATTGTGCATCTGATAAACAATGACGAAGATCAACACAGTAAATACTGAGTAATTGAATAACTAATTTATAACTGGGTTCTGCCATATTAGCCGCTATGATTCACTAGATATATAAATGTAGGTCAAGCAATTTCATTTACACACCTTTATGGGATTATAAAATGTATTTCTTGAATGTTATCTGGTTAATAATGGGGAAATTAGCCATTTAATACAAAACAGGGCACTGCACAGTGTGCTACTGTACTATTACTCATACTGTACTATTGCAGTATGATTATTCCCAATACTTTTGATCATGAGGCTAATATTAAGACTTGAAGAATCTCATCACTCCCATTTTTAAATGAGAGAAATTCTGCGTCAAGTTGCAGAGGAGATTTTTATTTTGAGTTTGATTACAAATAAATGAAAGTGGATGCTAAAATGCAATAAATGAATGAATGAATTAAACATAATGAGAAAAAACCTTCAACTTTCCTTCAGCGGCTGCCTGAGTTGCCTGTCTGCTGTAATAAGGAATTGAATATTCATGACTTTTAATTAGAGGGCTCATAATCTCATAATCTCCTGATTCTGGCCACCTGACATACTATTACAGCCTGAGCTGCCTACATAAGATTGCTTAGCTATTTCTAATCCAAATCCTATTTTTGTATTGGCAGGTGACTAGTCAAAAAGTCAAGCTCTAAAACAACAGCTCTCACATTATGTGTGAGTATATATGTGCTCTTTGTACAGTTCAGATTCCATGATTTGTATTGTTTTAATAGACAAAAGGTCATTATTCTTAAATCAATTGTACTGTAATCTTAGGACTTGACAACTATCAACAACGCTCTTAATAAGTAGATAGTATTGTAAAAAATAAGTAAATAGTTGATAGACATAGATATTATATGATCTTATAATTAAGCCTTTTTGGACTTGTTATCATTTTAAGATACTATAAAATCTGCTTTTTTGTATCCCATAAAAAGCTAATCAAGATGTTAGAAACTGTGACCTGAGGTTGCTAGCCAGAGCATTTGAACAAAAGACACAGGGACCAGGCTCATATCTTGGCTGGTTTGTTGGCAGAAACTAGGCCTGTCATCTCCCAAAATTTATTATAGCCTGTGCTTTCAGTTACAGCCCATGCTTTAGAGGGACACAAGGTACACAAATGTAATACCTGTGCAAAGACATATTAATTTTTCAACTTTAATAATTGGTTTACTTTATAAACCAATGCTAAGTAAATAATTTTGGTTAATTATGAGCATGCCAATATTCAAATGTGACATGGCAGCTACAACAAACAGATGATATTTACCACATTTTAGTATTTACAATTGCCTGTACAATCTGCCTAAGTAGCTTTTTTAAACTATTTTATTATGTGCATTGTGTGAATTATAGGAAATTATTTAGATTTTTTTCTACACAGTGTTGATAAATGAGGCGCCTAGTGTGTAATAGCTTGTTTGTGACCAATGTGCTACTGTTGTTTTTTTTTTTTTTTTCACAAAATTATCGGTGCATGTGTTAAAAAAGAGATGAATGGAGGAATTGAAGGGATGAATGGACCCTGTGGCTATGTCTGGCACAAGAACTACTAACATCACTTACATAAACCTTAAGAAGGCTTAGAGCTTTAATTTTAATTTTGAGCTCCAATTTAAAATTTATCCTAAAGTCTAATTTCCATACTTCTATGCAATTTTAGTCAGGCTAGGCTCTACAGAGTTTCATCCAAATGGACACCAAATATCCTACGGCATCAAAGATATGGGTTATAACAAAGGGTTCTAGACCTCTGCTGTATTAGCAAATATCATAAGGGGCAATATTTGCATACGCAGTTTAAGACTATTTGAATATTAGAAAAGGGTGGCTTTTAATTAAAAAGAATCAGTAAGTTATAGACATCAGATGAAAAGTAAATCAATTATAAGAACATCTAATGGAAAACAATGCATCAAAACTCTTAAGTTACTGTTATAGCCTACCTTGGCTGAGGTTTCGAACCATCCCACAAATCCATTTTCTTGGCAGAACTGGTCCATCTTCAGACCATTATTGACCAGAATGTCTTTGCTTTGGTCACATTTGTTGGCCAGAAGCACCGTGGTAATGCTTTTACCATTGGCAAGCGTCAGCTTTGAGTCCAGGTCCTCCTTCCATTTGGTGACAGCTTCAAATGTTGCAGGTCTGGTGACATCGAAAACAATGAACGCCCCCATGGCCTCTCTGTAGTAAACCCGTGTCATGTTCCCAAAGCGCTCCTGACCTTTATGATTAGCAAGACAGGCAAATCATAAGAATGGGAAGGTAAGCATATGATTTAGTTAAGGACATTTATATACAATTATTTAACTTCCCATCACTTTTATTGCTAATCTGCCTTATGCTGTGGATTGTGTTAAAAAATGTAATTCATTAAATTTTCTATTCTTATACTGTATGTGCAAGTATTCAAAATGGTTTGTTTACAGTAATTTTCCTCCACAATGACTCCCATGTGATCTACCTCCAAATCTTACTCACATGAGACCAGTTCTCATATGATTGCACGCATACCTTCCACATGGGAAATGAGCCTAGTTCTCAGAAAGGGGGAGGGAGTCGGCTGGCATAGATGGCACATGGGAATGGATATGGATTATTAACCTAGTGTTCTGTAGGAGGCACACTAAGGACTTGCTTACCTGGCAATCCATTTCAAATTTGCCAGTTGGATCTGTTTTTTATTCTACTATATATCTAAACAGCATTCTCCCCAGATCGTTTTGTTCCAACCAGACTTACATAAACACTGTAGGTGTTAATTTAATATTGGACATATTTCTGTGTATCTAAAAGTAATGAGGTAGTTATTTCACACAACTTCACGGAGAGAAATGCTCTCCACCAACCATACATATGAATAAATAATAGCAACATTATCATATTACTTGTGTGAACCTGTCTAATTAATAGTTTTAACAGTATCAGAACCTTCACTTCAATCTGATAGAGAAATAGGCCAGTGGCAGAAACATTAGGAGTGTTGTGAGCACCACCGCCCACTCCTACCTGCTATGTCCCAGAGCTGCAGTCTCACAGTCTCCGAGTCCCAGTTGAGAACTTTGAGGGCGAAGTCCACTCCGATAGTGGCTCTGTAGTTCGTCGAGAACGTCTGATGAACATAGCGCTTAATGATGCTGGTCTTGCCCACACCTAAATCGCCGATAACTAGGATTTTGTACAAGTGTTCTTTCTGGTTGCGTTGCATGGCTGCGGTGTACTGCGCGGTCACTCCACTCGGAGTCCCGTGAAAAGTTTAGTGATGCAGCCACAGCTGACCCTGTAAACCCCGGGCAGGGTGGGGCGGGAGAACAACTTGTGACAGGCATGTTGGAGTCTCTCGTGGGCGTCACGTTTTTTTTTTTTTAGGTGGTTCCACTTAGGAATTTCTTTAACCATGACATATAATAAGTATTCTTATAGAATTAATAAAACAGCGACGCAAATAAATATTAGAAAATAAACCAGTGATCAACATATATTCTAATTAATGTTTTACATTAAATATCAGATTTGTCAGATTTGAAAGTAAATACCTCTATCACACCATGTGGTGCTTTACCAGTACGCAACATGCCAGGCAACGTTTTGGCTCTCCCATGAGCAGAACAGTGGCAAATATTTAGGATTTCTATTTAGATCGTAAAACAATACGATTAAATCCATTTTTAAATTATTCGTGATTGCTTAGGATTAATACTATTCGCAGTATTATTAATAGCTGATAATATTTTCGACGGCTTCGAACGTAGCTCACCCAATTAGATTTTAGACCCGAACTTTAATTGCCCAATCCCGTGTGCGCGTGCATACCCACGTGCCGGTCGAGGGAGGTGTCAAGAAATGTAAAGAGGAACAGAAAGAAAAAGAAAAACCTGAATGAGAATCAACTTTAGCGCACAGCAATCAGTTAACCATTTATCTTCCTAACATAGTGTTGAACAAAAATTAGATCCTTGCACTTGTCTTTTTTAATGATATTCAGTAGTAGGCTATTAATTTTTTTTTTCCACACAATACAAATGCAACAGGATTAAAAAAAACTTATAGAGATACTTATAGAGAAACTTGGAGAGATAATTTTAAAACTATTATAAAAGCTTTTACAAGATACATTCATTCCACTATCACAAAGCATAAACTAATAATTATCAGCTTACTATAATACAGTAATTTACTAAATCAACCCAAATGTTGGTAGAAAAATACATCACACTTATAGGCAATATATACATTCTTTGAAAAAAAAAAAGGCAAAGAGCAAAAGATGCTTTTAGAAAATATACAAAAAGTAACACTTATAGAGTCAGCTGTTGGCAGTGTTCTGCATGCAGACGTATATGATCATTACAGTACATCCATTCTATAAATACATAGCACAATGTTAAATAGACTAAAGGCTCTAGAGATATGCACTGTGCACAACATTAGTAGAAATTTTAAGCACTGCCTTAAATAATAATAAAAAAAAAATTAAAACAGAATCTGTTTGGTCCAAAAGATGTCTATAAACAGACACATGTAATTTCATTAGGGTTAAAACATACCTGACTGATTCACATTCAGAAGTACATAATAACTATAAAGAACATTGTAACAAGATGCAAAGCATATGCGCTTGAATGCTTGTCTACTATTTCACTAAGCCTTATTAAAGTATTGCTTTCTTTATGTTGCACATTACGCAGCCAGCTTAACAGTAAAATTCATTAAATTAAAATAACTGAGCATTATTACATGATTTCCTTGCTTTTCTATGCATCATTGTTCATCTGAAGTGTTAGACAACACTGTTGAGTGGAACTTGTCACAGAAACACATTCGCCTGGAAAATAATGCCATATAAAGATTAGATCAGTAGAATGGATCCCATACTAATTAAAAGAAGAAATAATGTACATAAAAAAAATGCTCTATAGTATTCAAGGATTTTAGCCAAATGTCAGTGTTATACACAAACAACAAATATTGCAATGCCTCCATATAGTCACATATTGTATTATCTTACAGGTATCATTGTGTGATATTGGAATGTGTTCACTGGCTGAATATCAAGCGAAACATATGTGCACCAAAACCCCTGAAGCTTTGACATCTCTGTTAGTGCACTTCATTCAAACGCTTACAAAGAACATTTTAGTCCATGCTGTTCAGACTTAATGAAGCTATTCAGCGACTTCAGTAAATCCCTGCAGAGTTTCCTCTAGCACTGTTTTACCCCTGATCCTTTTCTCAGTACAGCCTTGATCCCAGTTCACATGAGTTCTGCACCAATGTGGATCAATTCTTTGCAACAGTGTAGTAAAACCTGATTTGAAATTAATGTCATAACAGTATTTAAAATGCCCGCATACCACAGATGGTTGGCATGTGATTTGATTACCAAGAAGGCTATTTATAGTGAGGAGGAGCTCTGGCTATAGTTGCGCAGCATCAGTCGGTCATACTTTGGGGAATTGCGCTCGCACAGAACCAGCTCTGAGTCTGGACAGGTGGGAGAGTCACTAGCTGAGTCCACTGAGGAGTCCCTGAATGGGGATGGAGGTGATAGAGCAGCCAGCTCATCAAACTCTGTGGTCCTGACTGCATATGAGGAGTCATAGGTGCTATTAGAGAGACTAGCAGGGGATGCTCTGCTGCTTCCACCTGTGACTATCCCTCCTGCTATGCCTACTGCTGAGCGAGGAGTAGCATTAGCTGCAGCCACCACCTCTGCATAGGTGGTCACTGTTGTTGAGCGCTGCATCTCTCGTGGAATCAACTTGAAGGACGGTGAGCAGGGGCCAGTGGCATTTATAGTACTGCCTGAAGCAGAGCCAGCTGGCAGCATCATGCTGTTGAGCTCGCTGATGTTTGCAGTGAAGCGGTTCACCACACTGCTGATCTGGTCCATAATGGATGTCTGCAATGGCCCACCTTGCTGTAAACGCTCTGTAAGGTATGTAGGTAGTGCTGCCACTGGCAAAGGCTGTTCTCTAACATCCTCCTCATCTTCACAGCAGTGCTGCATTGAACCACGCTGGCACACAGTGGGCAGTGGAGAGGGCGTGCGTGGACGGTAAGTCACAGGGTAGCGCTGACCACTCTGTGACCTCTCATAGGACACCTTCATCCCAGTGTCTGATGGTGGATCACATCCCTTGGAGAAAGGTTTGATGATAGCAGTCTGATTGACCTCCTCTTTTCTCTTGATATGAATGGAGATCCTCTTCCACAGATTTGGCCGGTAGCCTCTCTCATTTTGTGCCCAAGTAACTGTTTTGCCATTTGAACTGTAAAAAATTAAAAACATGATCTCAGACCAATAAATACAGATATATAAATCTATCTATAGATATTTGTCCATGTCATTGTACTACTTAAATTATAAACAATGCTGTTACAAATATTGTTCTCCTGAACATACAAATATATCATGTCATTTCCAATAAATTTTAATATCCAGCTATATTTCAGATTTATCTGGAGGGTAGTTACATCCACACCTCCTACTCTGTAAAGCTACATTCTTGGTCTAGTCTGCTAAGTATGCTGAATTAGAATCAATAAGACATACAGTTGTGGAATGTGTCTATTGCTGGTGTCTGTCTGTCTGTCACCTCAAGTCTGTCCAGATGCCTGCATCCCAAGCACTGTTATGCAGAAATTAAGCTATATAGCACAAATTAAGCTAATTGGTTGCTAGCATTGAAACATTCACTGAAATCTACAGAAACTGATCTCTCTGGGCAGATGTAATGATGCATGCTGTAATTAGCATAGGCCACACTTCAAATCAACCCTGTAAAACATTTCAACAGCCATAGTGGTCCGTCTGCCTTGTGCAAGCCTTATAGATAGAGGACCCTTACTAAATAGACCTTAGAACAAGTCAATGAAGGGCAGGGGCTGCTAATGGGTGCTTTGTTGCCTATTGGCCAGTGACTACCAGAAATCAGGGCCTAGTTGATCTAAAACCCCACCGAACTGGCACCCAGTTAATCCATGGGAACAAGAAAACCATGTTATCCATTGAACCAAAGGCCTGTTTCACATCACTGGACCTGAGTCAAAGTCTATTTTCACATTTCCATAAAACACTGTGTGCTAACAAAAGCATTGTCAAGTGCCTCTTGTGAATAGAGGTGGGGACTCTTGGAGAAGGAGTGGGTAGTTTTATGAATGTGCAAATACTTGTGTATGATTAATGATACCCTTTAATATACTCGCCGGCAGCTGATTTTCTCACATTGCACAACAATTTGCTAATCATTTTATTCAGTTATTTTATTCAATTTTGCAAATCAAGTGCACTAAACTGACCTAGAGGTGCTTCATGAAAGTGATCCTGCAGAGGATTCTTAATGTGTCTGATTATTAGGTTAGATTATATTAGATTAGATTAGATTAGATTAGATT
>JAOTRN010000008.1:7539455-7552205 GCA_028566695.1 Bagroides melapterus | reverse complement strand
TCATTTGTGATATGTTTTTTCTTTACTGAACAAAAAACCTTTGGAAATATGTGTTAAAATAACATTATAAACATAAATTTGCATCAGTATTTTTAGAGGAATATACTGTTATTACTATAAACCTTTAAAAATATAGTTTCCACCTTAATAATAATACTGTAATAACAATGTATTAAATATGTATTATTATAATTAATGATGTATTATTGTAATAATAATCGATTAAATGTACAGTGTGGCATTGCTGTAAACAAACACTATACTAAGAAAGCTGGAAATATTAATTACATCAGTTACCTGGTAATTCTGCTGCCAGTATGTTACTGTAAATGTACAAAGCAATTATAACTGAACAAAACATTTTAGCATAATAACAAACCTGACAGTGTCTGTTCCAGATCCACGTCGTTTCCACAATTTAGCCAAACTGCTGGAACGGCTAGCTGATGAAGCAGACTTGCCATCACCCACATGCATCCTTACCACAGTAGATGTAGTAAATGCACTGCGCACATTACGCTCTGGCTTGGCGAGCATGATATAGACCTTTGGCACAAACATGCAGCACAAAGCAGTGGTGGCACTGAGGCTGACTGAAAAGCACATGGTGATTATTTTGTAGTTGGAGCCAAAATAGATAGGCACAAATGCCAGCCAGATAATGCAGGTGGTGTACATAGTGAAGGCGATGTATTTGGCCTCATTGAAGTTGGCAGGGACATTACGAGTCTTGAAGGCATAAAAGGTGCAGCTGAGGATGAGCAGGCCATTGTACCCCAATGGTGCTACAACGCCTAGTGTTGTTGTATTACAGATGAGGTGCACCTCACGGATTGATGGGTAGTCATAGATCACCTGAGGTGGCTCCATGATGAAGAGTGCCACTATTATGGCCAGTTGGAGGAGAATGAGGATGAAAGCTATGATCAACTGGGCACAAGCACTCATGAAACGAGGCTTCTTGGTACAGATTTTTTTCTTGCTGCCAGCCAAGATGCGAGCTATGCGATTGGTCTTGGTGACCAGAGCAGAATAGCTCATAGCAGGGGAAAGGCCAATGCCCAGTCTCTGTAGATAGCAGTAGACTACATGTGGCTTTGCGATGAGACAGAAAGTGCAAAGGTAGCCCAGACAGATGCCTGCTAGGATGATGAAGCAAAGTTCCCTGCTGGAGGATTTCACAACTGGTGTATCATGGAACCTGATGAAAACAAGTGTCACAAAGATGGTGGACAGAAGACCAAGGCAAGCGAAGGCCACAGCAGCAATAGGTTCAGGGTCTCCCCAGTGTAAATAATGCACTGGTATTGGCTCACATCCTGAAGAACAGGACAACATTATTAGGACAGCACATTCAGTTGTTACATGGCTAACAATTACATAGTTAATACCATCAATCACAATGAAATATTAAAATATAAATATAAAAGGATGCACTGTGTTTGTGGCTTTAAATAGGCTATTTATTATTTATTTGTTTTACAATTCATGCCAAAAATGTCACAAAATTACAATAATAAATTGCAACGCAAGTGTAAAACAATAGAGAAACAAAATTTTAGTCATCACAGTCTGAAATAAACTAGTGAAAATATGTTTTGTACAGATAATTTTAATCAACTTGAAATGCATAAAAATGGATAATAATTTTTGTTAATGAAGCAAATAAACTAAGATTATGGCCCTAGTTTGTTTTACAAATGCCAAGAGAAAACAATCTCCTAGAAAGACAGACCATTGGGGACAATGTACTGAGACTGAGAATGCTGTTCTAAAAAGTAGGTTGGTGTAAATTTTTAAAATTGTATTGAATTTCATTGTAATATGACTGAATGGTTCCATAAATACACTGTACCTGCCTACAATTTTTAATCAGATCTTTATATTTAAAATTTTAATATTTATATATTAAGATGCTTATTTTTGTAGTAGCCTGCTTCTGATCCTCATTTTTGACTGCATTGGTTCATGTTTCACTTTTTTCCTTATGGCACTTGCATCTTGTTTTTTGTTTTGTTTTGTTTTGTTTTCTACTGTCAAAATATTGCATATACAGTATGTGTTATTTTCTTATTTATAGAGAATCACACCAGCAAGCAAATTTATCTTACCTTTATTTGTATTTACATTTACTTTTTTCCATAGTGACTTTCCAAATGTGAGTATCAGTGTGTATATTAGGACAACCTCATTATCATTTTTGTTAAAAAATATATTTGGTTTCTGTTATCAACAGTGATGAGCAAAAAAAAAAAAGGCTCTGGCCCAGTCCTCCCAACAGCATTTGGTGAGCTCACACTCTGGGATTACCCAGAAGAGGAACTGGAAAGTCTGTGATAAGAAAACCAGAGATGTCCCAAAGCACAAAAGGCTTTGAATTGAGAGGTGGGTGATATTGCAAGCAACTGGGGTAATCCAGGCAGTTTAAAGTTTTTCTGGTGTGAGTCATAACCCTGCTGTTAGAGTAGTCTTCTGATTTTCAGTGTTTTTGTTGTATCCCAGAATGGTTAAAAAGATACCAAAAGAACAAGTTAAAGTCATGATCTACAAGTATAGTGTATATTCTTTCAAGATGAGAGAATTAGTTTGACCTGTCCTCGTTTCATTGATTAGTATTTCATTCTGTAGTTTTGAGAAATTCTAATGCAATATATTATCCCTTCTGTCATGTACAGCTTGTCAAGTTTGTCAGGGGGCTTCTCTTTCTCTCTTTATTCCTACATATTCTGGATCAGATTATTCCCATATTTCATTATTATATTGACATTTTTCACAGTGTTTCCAATCTTCAAAAGCATTTAAAATACATAAATTAATTAAATAAGAATATGTAAAATAGAGAACAATTGCTCTTTCTGTGACACACAAATAACTTTGACTAGTATTGGCCTGGCACAAATGAAAAGAATTGATGTAATCTTCTTAAAATGGCTTTGAAAGTAGACAAAATCTGTCAATTAAAGTTGCAGAATATGGATTTGTTTCTGCTTTTGTTGTTTAAGCTGATAACACTCTAAGCCCCTAGCATGTTTTCCTGTGCCATGGAAAAAATAAAAAGACTAAATAAAATAAATCGTTGTTTGAGACAAAGCCTTTGAGACTTAATGGCCAGAGTTACTTGTACAGTAAAAGACATTAATGTATCCTGAGAATATATTGTGTCTCGATATTCTAGAATGTTCTGATGAGATCCAATGTTTATGGCATTTAATTGCTGTGGGTCTGCTTTGGATCTCAGTGACCCAGATACTGGAGGGTTATAACAGAATATATTTATAATAACCATACCACTGTAAAAATGCTGAACCCAATGTCCCAGCTTCTGTTTATTATATGAAAGGCAACAACTAATGTTAACACTCCTACTCCTAACCTAGATCTTGTTCTATTAAATGATCATCCCACTGTATGTGGTTCATGTGAGAGTAACTAAAGTCATCATCTTTACAATTTTTGCCTCAGCAAGCATTGCTCAGTCTCTCGTGGCATGTCTGCAATTTCTTTACATTGCATTTTGTATTGATTCCTTTGTGTTGTTTCTTGTAACTTTTTTATCAGTTACAATCATATAACAAATACAGTCATGGGAAAAAGAAAGTATACTATCCTTCACTACTTTTATTTACCAGGACCTAAATAACAATTGTTTGGTCTATAAAAACTTCTAAAAAACAAATAATTAACCTCATCTGAAAGCAAAATAAAACAATAGATTTTAATATGTAATCATTTTTTTCCCGAAAAAGTAAACCATCACTCAGAAACCACGTGGGAAATATCATACCCTGTAATTCATGCAAAACCACTGTCAGCAAACAATAACTTGAAGAAAATAATTTCTGAATGAGTTTATCAGTCTCTCACATTGTTTCAGGATAAACATTGACATATACAGTGGCATAAGATATTACTGACATATGGCCTGCATTAGTCACATGATTACTTCCATAATGTATGTGATTTTTTACATAAAGGTTGTTTCACAAATGTTTTATTTTAGCACCAAACTCTGACTGAGATTCATTTATACAGTATAGGATTTATAACATAGAGTTTCTACTGGAAACCTGGAGCAATAAGTCAGTAATGCACTGCCTTTTGCAAGAATTTAGTTTTGTCTGGTTTAGTACATTACTTCTACATATCAAGTTAATTACATCATTAAGATCTATTGTCTCACCTGTGAGGTCGTCTGTTGGCCAGGATCCCAACTCACAAGCCCGGCAGGTGTACTCATCAAATACATACTCGTTGTCTTTACAGGGAGTACAGGTCCAGCAGCAGCTAACCTCACCTTTCCGTATCACCTTAGATGAGAGAGAGAGGAAATCAATAACAGTCCATTCATACTAACAGCAATCAACAGATTATGATTCCATGTGGGGAATCCTCAATAGTCTAGTGATGCTCTCAGAACTGAACTATTTCCCCAGCTATATATCAAACACACCTATTTTTTTAGGAATATTTGTGCTCTATTTATGTGCCATATTTATATATTATATACAAATATTTATTGATTAATTTTAAATTTTGAATATAATATATTTTGAATATATTACAGTAAATATATTACAGTATTTCATGTTAGTCACCTCTCTCCAGATGCTTATTCATGGCTAGCTATTGCAATAAACATACATTACAGGTCATTATATGTGTCAAATATCATTCTTCTGTATAATAATAGCACTGTGTTGGAATGTTTTATAATGTAATTTGTGTGATATTACTAATTAATACTAATTTAATTTATTAATGTAATAAAACTACTGTTTGGCAGTTGACACAATTATTTTATTTAGTTTATTTGTCCAGTGCCTGGAATTAATTTCTTTTCTTTTTTTTCCCCATGGCTTGACAAGACTTTTATGATGTAATATTTCTCACCTTAATCTGAGCCCTTTCACAGGGGTCACTGCAGACAGAGTGGATGATCGCACTGCTGTTGGCCCAGATCTCATCATCGTCCATCTTTAGCCCACTGTTGTCCCAGCTGCCAACATGAATGTAGCTGTAGTCTTCTTCACTCATCTGTTTGAAGTTCATGATTTCATATCTGAGATCATGCACACACACACACACACACATTTGTGAAACATTTATATTTTTATGCATAAAAATAAGCTGAAATGTGATCCAGAGAAATCAATTACAATGTATGCAAAAAATATTAGTTGTACATTTATTTATTGAGCAAAATTATCCCACATTAAATATTTTTTGCCAGAAAATGTATATGAACCTCTAGGGTTAGGAGTTCATTTAAAGGTATAAAGGAAGTCAGGTGTTTCAGTCAATCGCAATCAGGTGTGAGTTTATCAGCGAGTTTTCACTATCAATGTCTAGTCTTCACTACATACACTAGGTTTATTGAAGTGTGTCATTCCTTGAAGGAGATTCCTGAGGACCATAGAAAAAGAGTTATCAATGCTAACCAGACTCATTTCCTAAGAGCCTTCATCAAACCACTGTGAGAACCATTATAGCTCCCTTTAGTAGTAAGAATTACTCTAAGGGCATGGCCAAAAAAAATACAAGAAGTCACAAAGATCTCCACAGTAATTTCCGAGGACCTACAAGCTACTCTTTCATTAAGTTCATGAAGGCAAGCAGAAAGCCACTACGCTCCAAGAAGACAACATGTTTAATCCAGAAGCATACTAAAATAATTTTCTGTGGACAGATGAATCCAATATAGAACTTTTGAGTTCAATTGAGTTCAATTGTTTGGAGAAAACCCCCCATGAGGTATGGGAGTGGCAGTATCATGGTTTAGGATTGCTTTGTGCACCAGGTTCAGGATGTATTAACAATGGTGATGGAAATTGTGGACTGTCGCTGCTTAATTTAAACCTCATGCAAGTTCCTCAAACCAATAGAATCATTGAGGAAGGGTCCAAAAGGTTCATCACCATCACTGAATTGAAGCAGTATTGTAAGGAGGATTAAAGGATAAAATACTATACCTACAATACATTGCAGGACTAATCACTAAATGTTTCTTTATATATTATTGCTACTTAATTGGATCACACCTCTTACTGAAAAGGTCAAAGGTTCACACCTTTTTCAAACAAATGTCAAATATAAAAACGACAGTCTTTTTGTGTCACTGTTTTAATCTGGCTCTCTTTTTCTATTTTTAGATTAAGAAATTAGATGAATATCTGTTCAAATTTCAGGATAAATTTCACTCCTGTTACCCAGAACCTTTGCTCCTACCTCCCAGGAGAATCTCCATTCTCATCAAAAAGCACCACCTCTCCTGATACACCAGTGAAATTGGTCCTCATCAGGAATTCGAGAAGCTTGCGGCCATCTATGGGTCTCATTGCATCACACAGACCCACATAACTGGGACACAGCGCTTTCTGCATGGTGTGTAGACCATAAGCCATGCTGTAGATGGCATTGATGACAAAGCCCATCTTAGTGTCCTGAGCATAGTGGAGCCGGAGAGACTCTTTCTCTGATCAGGAAAATATTAGATGAATTACTTCTTTAAAGCATAACAATTTAACACATACATGAAATATGGAGTGAAACGGGATAAACAAATTATTTGTTTTAGCTATATATTCTTTTTAACAGAGTGGAATAAACAGAAAATTAGATAGTAAGATAATATAGATATATAATAAAATATATATATATAAGATAATAAAAAGATAATACAAGATTTATTTATTCAAAAGAATGAAATGCTTAAAACACTTGAAAGAATTTCAACTCTAATGTTTAAGCTACACTCACTGGTGCAGGTGCGGTTGTATTTTGTGTTATCCTGCGTGTGGCCCTTAAGTCTGCACTGGAAGCGATGTTGCCAGAATTCAACGAACCAGGGGTTGCGCTGGTTCGTGTCTGGCTGCAAGTTCAGGTAGTAATCATCAAACCAGGTGACATAAGCAGACTGCAGTTTGATAGTGATGCCTCCGGCTGCCTCTTTCTGATAGCCATCTGTCACATCATAGCGATCGGCCCAGCCATCACTGCAGAGATGGACAGAGAACATCAGCAACGAGGAGTGTGATAGCAGTGAAATCATAGACCATGACAACAGGAGTCAAAGTTGGAATAAATTTACATAAGCAGCAATGTCTTAAACAGGACTAAACAGAAAAAAAACGGAATAGTGAAACTGAAAAACAAGGCAGTCTTCACAACGAGGCAAAGGAAGTGGAGTGTTGAAATAGACAAAGTAATTAAGACAGTACAGGGTTGGAGACAGAACAGAAGAAAAAGCAAATGATAAAATGAACAGAAATGACAGAATGTGAGATGTAAACCCAATGAGAGGGGAAATATGTGACAGGAAGCCCAAATGTGAAATGGGTAAAATACCAGGAATTTATCTGGTAAAAATATGGTTCGGCTCTCTAAATGATGTCAGCGATGTCTTTGATCAGTGTAAGGGTTTCGTGTGTCACCTAATATGAATCTGTATCTATTAGTAAAATGAATATCTGTACATATCTATACAGATGCAAGGCATCTCTCCCTCCAAAGTGTTTTGCATCTATACCATGTAAATTTATCATAGAAGCATTTTAGTTGGTTATGCGGATGTTGTGACTTCCTGACTAACTCTCTCATTCTCTTGAAAATCAGAGGTGAGGCTGAGGGTGTGTTGCTGTGGCCTTCCTACTCTTTCAAATACACACGGAACTATTTTGTGTTCATTCTGGCTTTTCAAACACTTCCAAGCTTTGCAGCTCTGGTGTTACACAACTCAGAGCGTGGGAGGTCTTTGTTTCATTTCTGTTCTCTCACTAAGGATGGAGAGGCTTTCATAACTCGTCCTTGGAGCCAAAAGCAATGCGAGCAAAACATTGAAGGCAGTGTTAGTGGCAAGCTTGAAACATTGCAGCACAGCGTGCTAGTGAGCTCTGCAATAGCCCACACACTGACCCGTTGGGTCAGCCTTCTTCATAACTCCTGACTGCTACTGTTATAAAAAAGAACCTGCACCAGAGCCAAGCCATTGTAGCTTATATTACATTTAAACACATAATGATTTTTTTATTTTATATCTTTTACAGAAGAGCTTGAAGACAGAGGGAGAGAGCTGTAGATTGAAATCACACTAGACTTATAACAGTAGATTATCGTTTTGTTTTGTTTTTTATCTCAAATCCACTTTGAATTACATTATCTGTATTATTTTTAGATCCTTTGAACACTTCATACTTTGACTTTATAGTATAAACTGAGAAAGAATGATAATATAATTTCACTATCTGGTGTCACCCAGAAGCTCATGTTGTCTCTGGGAGTTTTTCTTGCTGCTTCTGGCTTGCTCATCAGGGATCTAAATATAAAAAATAAGTTTAGATTGTGACAATTCCCATTGTTTAAAAATTGTTTAAAAAATCCATACAAATTAAACTGAACGGATGTGTAGAAGATCTGCAGCATTAGCAAAGTGTATCTGAACAATTTTGATTTAAGACACAGGGTTTTATTCTAAAATGTTATCTTAAGAGATTGTACCTTAAACTGTGATGGCTTAATCACAAGTTAATAAAAAAAAAAAAAAATATTACCATCCTGTTTCATGCTGGACAGATGACTCAAAGCTACTCTACTACTCATTAGTGGATAACTGAAAAGCACTCAAATGCAATAAGTGTTTTTTTGCAGGCTTTTTTATGCTAAGAGCCATAAGGGTGGATTTAAGCCTTTTTGTTTTCATAAACTATTGTTGTTGGAAAGAGATCTGAACATAAAAACTTTCATTTGTGCACTTATTTTAGTTAATTATAGGCACTATCATCATTTCAGTGAGTAATAAGCAGGAGATAATCTGCATAACTGTGTTTAAAATAGATATCTTTTGACTTATTTGAGTAAAATGTTTTATTGTGCCACAGTGACGGGTCGTCAGGGCCAGCAAGGATTTCTCTGCTGGCCTAAGCACTATCAGAAACACTGATCTATATTTACAACCTAAATTCTAATATTTGTTCCATGAAATTGTATTAATTTATTCCCAACACTCTATTCTCTTCATTTCATAACATTTCTCTTGGCTGCACTGCTTCCAGTACGTGTACGTGTTGTGATTTATTTGTCCAATCAGATTTCAGTCTCTATGTGATGTCATGTCAATCTAATCTGCCCAGGATCTTCAGAATCAGTAGTGCTGGACGATGTAACTTAAACTATATTAGCAATGGGACTGTTTCCTTAACCAATCAGATTTAAAATTCTCCACAATAAGGTCAGCATTTTTCTGTTCTCCGACTGGTTGGTCAGAGCAAAACTGTTACAGTCAAGTTTGACTATCAAAACATATCTGCACACATTTGAGTTTTTTGAGAATTTTTTACATACTTAAGAATCCATTTTCAAGGCAGACTTTTCCAGAAAAGCTAGACATGGTGAGGAGAGGTCTTAACTGGGTTTCTTGCTTTAGTAAAAATGGTATTCACCCTCAATACGCAAAATGCCGCCACGCCTTGTTATATTGTGTGTTTGTATAGTATTGATGGTTTGTATAATTGCGACATGATAGTGGTGATATTAAGAGGTGGATTAAGTCGGGTAAGTCAACACTGAAGTACCAAATGCCACTGTTGTGCCAGCATCAGCATGATGAAGCAGTTGGTGCTACTAGTGAATATATAAGCCTTATGTGTTTAGAGATGAGAATTGAGAATATTAAAATGTTTTCATTTTCAATTGAATATTTTCAATAAGTCATATGAAAGAATGAAATAATCCAAATTTTCTCTCACACCATTCCCGGGAACACAATCCTCTGCAGCACTTAATTGAAAGCATTGTGCATTGAAAAACTGGCCAAATTTAATATCTATTCTATAAAATCCAACAAGCTAGGTAGAAATGTTGGCAGAAACTCAGTGCTTGTCTGCCTAGAATTTGCCTAGAGCCTGCATCACAGACTGTTGTACGCACACCTCCACATGCATGGCAGCTTTGCTACGTCAAACCAGGCCGTCTGGATAACATCCATGACACCATTTTCTGAAATAGACACCCTTTAAAAATTCACACTCTGCATAAAGTAAACAACATTTGGGCTTTTCTTGCATGCCACAATACCTCTTTCTGAAAGCACTCACTCATGGTGAATTTGAATGGAGCATCTTTTTTTTCATGAACCACAAAGGCATTAATGGGTATATCATACAATACATGTTTTATAGCAAACAATGGAAAATAAAGCATGGATGAAAAGAATCCAATCAAACGACAACAGAAATAATTTTACAAACATGTTAATGAACATGAAATAAAAAATAGAATCCTCTCTTATCCTAACTCCTGTTTGGAGACGTGCTGAAGGCACTTAGATTTTGTTTTGTTGAGTTGTATTTCTACAGAAACCTGCATGTTTTTATGTAGATGAGGGTTTAATGCTATTGCAGCCTGCCAGGGATCAAAGGGATCATACTTCTTCTGACAAATGAAGAGTCATGGGACCTCAGTCTCATAGACAAGATACAGTATATATTTCTCTGCTCCCACAGAGACATGATGTAATTTGAGTAGGAAGCATAAACAAATCTGATTAAAGGTATTTACACACTGTTAGCATTTAGATTAGATGAGATTAGATTCAACTTTATTGTTATTACACATCTACAAGTACAGGCAACAAAATTCAGTTTTTCAATTTAATGTGATGACAGCAGTCCAGTGGCAAACTATAAAATAGAAAGACCTATTTAATTTCACAGCTTCCTAGTTGAAAGGATGAACCTCTTTATTTAATGAAGTGAGCACATGGCTAAGAACTGACCTTCTCTCTGGGTACAAAAAAATCTGTGTACCATGTCTGGCAGAGCGTCTCCATGGAAAATCTATTAATCTGAAAATTAAGAATTTATTTATTCAGCTTTTCCATACAGGAAGTGATTCCAACTCACCCCCAGTGTTGGGATTTGAAGTCAGAGCTCTGAGTAAATACTCTCTAGTGTTTGCTGAAAGTGAGTGTGTGTATGTGTGAGTGGGGATGAGATTATATGATTGTAGTCTTTACAAGAGAAATATCATATTAATTAATGACTATTAATTATAATTATTAAAATATAAAACCCTGCAGTTTTTATTTAAAAGATGTAAAGAGTAAAAAAAAAGGTTTTGGTTGCTGAGGTAAAGGTTTGTCTTTGTGTTTTTGTGTGTATATGCTACAGAAGTGTCTATAAAATAAACTTTTAGATAAATACTAATCAATACACTTTGAATGAGGTATGAGATATTAGGTATATTATAACAAATACAAAGAAATCTGGTATTCTTCTGGTTTCAAGTTACAGCTCATCATTATTATTAATAATATTATTATTATTGTTATTGTTATTCAACCATTTTAATAAATTGTTAGTAACTTCATCAAAATAAAAGCAAATGACATGAACTTACTAACGTGAAAAATGCACATGTGGACTTGATGCATCCTGGTAGCATTATTTCTTCTCAATTTATAGTTAAAGGAACAACCAAAGATGAAATGGGGCTAAATCTATGAATAGGAAATGTGGTGTCTCATTTAAGAAAAATGAAAATGGAGATATCACTTGTTTAAATGTTACTATAAATAACAAATTGGATCCTTTTTTTTATTATGCAGGCTTCTGGGAACAAATTTTTGAAACACTGTTCACTGGAATCTTCCCCAAGAAATGAAAGGTTTCTCACTCATGGAATGAGTAAACTACTCTAAGCACAAGAGGAAAACAATAAAAAGAATACGGTGATGCTGATGATGACAGTCAGTCACTGTGGGACTAAAATGTCACTGCAGAATGAATGAATGGTTGGTCCCTTGAGAGAGAATTACCTGCCGACCAAAAGGAACTCTCCCACAAGCCGACGTCTTCTCATGGCTTTAAGAATGCCACGCACAGTCATGCCCTCGCAGAAGCATGCCACCACACGAGCTTTGGGCAGGTGACTGCGTAGTTTTTCCAACAGCCGGTCGAAGCTCTGCTCTCCAGCATTACTGTAGATCTTATCTGAATGTGCAATACATATGCCCTCCTTGGCTGCCATTTCTTTGAAAGCCTCCATCCCACTTTCACCATAGTTTCCTGAAGATTAAGAAATTAATTTATTAACAAGCAGCTGCATGTGAATATATACATGCAGCATTATCTTACAATTTTGCCAGCAACAACAACTGAGAAAACAAATACCCTACTGCAATCTAAAGTCCTGATCTGAAGTCCTGATCTGCTGTATTGTGTACAGATTTTAAAAGTTCTAAAAGTTATATAATAACATATTTAGTATGTTTATATTTTTTAATGAATTCTTGTGTGTATGTGACCATTATCACAATGTCACGTGACCTTATAATGACATCCTATAATGATGTCCAGTATGAGTTTCTTTCTGAATTCATGACAAGCAGTACAGGTTACCCCCTGCTGTCTCTTAGCAAAACCCTTATTGAGCATCAGCTTAATTTAAGTTCTGGTATTTTGTTTTCTTTTCTTTTGTTTTCTTCCTTTCCAAGAGGGTTGACTCAGATTTAGTGGGCAGTGATGGCTCAAGTGGTTAAGGCTCTGGGTTATTGATCGGAGGATCAGGATCAAGCTGCCACAGTTGGGCTCTTGAGCAAGGTCCTTAAGCCTTTCTGCTCTGGGGCGCTGTATCATGGCTGACCATGTGCTCTGCCCCAATCTTAAAAGTTGGGAAATGCGAAGAAAGAATTTCACTGTGCTGTAATGTATATGTTACAAAATAAAAGCTTCTTCTTCTTCTTCTTCTTCTTCTTCT
>JAOTRN010000008.1:7477090-7491722 GCA_028566695.1 Bagroides melapterus | reverse complement strand
TTTGTAATTAGGTTATGGATGAGGATTCTGTAAAGGAATCAACCAAACGAATGAATGTGCGCGCATTCTTTTATACAACACATATGCAGACATTAAATTTTGATACTGTCTATTAAGCAAGAGCTGAATTGCTGATCTATAATGTGTATAGATTCCTATAATATCTGCTCTCTGTGCAAAGGTTCAGTGGAAAACACACAATTTATTTGTTCTTTGTGTATAGTTTTGAACCTTTCTGCTGCTCTTGTCCAACTATCCCACTGTGCATGAAATCCCATAGGCCTTTCACTGGCTGTTATGTGATATAACAGCGTACCTAATAGAAGGGCAAGAGCAGAAACAATAAGGTGCTATTTAAGCAATAATCCTAATCTTATTTTATGTCTCATAAGCTTTGTGTGGACATGTGAACATTTTATAGAGAACATATGAGGGAAGGGGAAGAGCGAATGTGACAACATGCATATATTGGAGTAGTAAATGGCCTAAGAAGTTATATTGCACAAGATTTTGCAATGTATTATTTATTTATTTATTTATTTATATATGTATCATGGTGGAGATTCAAGTTACCTGAATGCACTCGAAGTTCGAGTTACCTGAACTCATCCACATTTATTAATTAATTAGATGTTTTTTGTTTAATGAAATTATATTAATTTATTCCCATCAGTCTATTCTCTTCATTTCGTAGTGTTTCTCTTGGCTGCACTGCTTCCAGTACATGTATGTGGATGTTAGATTTTTTTGTCCAATCAGATTTCAGCCTCTATTTGCTGCCATGTCACTTTTCCAGAAAAGCTAGACATGGTGAGGAGAGGTCGGCAGACTCTGAAGCTCTAGATGATGTATGTGGCACAGTTGCGCTTGTAGAATATTGGAGTTGTCTTAACTGGGTTTCTTGCTTTAGTTAAAATGGTATTCACCATCAATACACGAAATGCCTCTCTCTCTGTAATGCCACATCTTATTATACTGTGTTTTTTGTATAGTATTGATGGTTTCTATAATTGCAACATGATAGTGGTGGTACTAAACGGTGGATTAAACCACTGACTTCTAATGATTGTTAGTTTTTACATTTTGCACTAATTATATGCAGTAATTATATACATTTATTTTACCGATGTAATGCTGTTATGTTATAAATCTGTTATACTGTTTCTACTAAACTGTTAACAATTGTAGAAAAGTGGAAAACATATGCAATATTTTTAATATTGGGGAAAAAATCTTTAGCTTTCTTCTATTTTTTTTTTATATCAGTACTACTGATAGGAAATTTATCCCTGCATTCAGGTTACCATTACAGATGGTGCTGGTGTCTCCAGACAGTCCACAGTGTGGGTAATAGTGCATATTGAAGATGAGAATGACAACACACCAGAGTTCCCACAGAGACTCTACTGCATAAGTCTCCCAGAGCGTGACCAGAACAAACATGGCGATCCTGTCTATAGAGTCTCTGCATACGACTCTGATGAAGGGCCTAATGCAGAACTTGCATACAGCATAGTGGATGGAAATGAAGATGGGAAGTTCTTCATTGATACCAAAACTGCAATGGTGTACTCCAGAAAGATGGTTACAGCAGGGGCTTATGACATCCTTACGGTACATAATGTTATTTATGAATCTTACGACTTATTGTGGTTTCCACAACCTCATTTATGCCTAATATATAACTTCTTTATTTTTGTATTAGCAAAGTCTGTTGCTGTCGCTTGTAAAAGTATCATTTTGTGTTCTTCATACTCTGCAGATAAAAGCCATGGACAATGGGACCCCACAGAAGTGGTCAACTGTACAGCTACATGTCGAGTGGATCAGAAAACTTTTGCCTTTGCCACAGGCCTTGAATTTTCTGGTGTCTTGCTATAACTTCACTGTCTCAGAGAATGCTAAAGTATTTGAAAATGTGGGCACCATATTTGTACGGCAAACAGAAACACCCCTCTGGTTTGATATCATTGGTGAGCAATACCATGGATGAAGCTGAATTTGGTTTTATGGCAGTACGGTTTGCTGTATAGTTACATAAAATGTTTTATATTACAACCTTGGTATTGTTGTTTATTAATTTTTAGAGACTGGTCTATTTAGCTGGAAATAGTAACTTGATTGTATTTACCTTTTGCCTTTGACATGTCACTTAATATCTCTGTTTATTCTTTATTTCTCTTTGGCTTCATCTTCAAAAGACGGGACATCACAGGACATGTTTTACATTCCTCAAATTTATCATGCTAGAAATTGCACAACCAGCACAGGTGAAAGAAAGCTCTTCTTATGTTACTTGCATTTTGAATTTCCTTATTTTGGATCACCCATACCACATTTTGATACTAGCTTTAAGACCTCAGTTTGCTTAGGGCAAAAGCACAACCCTTGTTACAGTAAACACTGAATACTCGACACCTGCCAGAATCCATTTCCGCTGATCTATGTTAAATACGATGGAAATTGAGTGAAATTGGATAAGACATATGCAATGAATACTAAAAATGCCCTCATGCTTCAGAATGGAGTGGAATTAACGATTTGAGGAACTGGGGCAAGGAAAGCCTGAACCTATTGCAGCTGTTTGTGGCAGATTGAGATATGAGACCGTAGCTGATGAGAAAGATGCAAGCATACAGTGGCTGATGCTCTGAAGTCCATAAAACTTTGATGATGAGCTTTGCAGCATGGAAATTGCATTTCCCAGAGATGTGGAAAAAATACTAAATCAGTATGTTGGTAGAATAATTGTGTTGATACTATGTTATAGTTGCCCTAACAACAGATAATATCATACATAAAACATAATAAATGTAACATATTTTCTATTTATTTATATATCAGCAAAAGAAAACTATGATGGAGCAGTTGAAATCCAGAGGGGAATGGGGACTATAGTTTTGGTGAAGCCTCTGGATGCAGAAAAGCAGTCTCTTTACAACTTGACTGTTCAGGTGACTGATGGAACAAATTCAGCAACGACTCAGGTTGGATAGGTTCAAAAATCCTCTATTTTCAAATGATATTTCTTTACTTAAAGACAGGACTTTTGTTTCCATTAGGTATACTATATGGCAAAAGGTATGTTGACACCTGACCATGACCTCCATTGCACAAATTTGTATAGAATGTCTATGTATGCTGTAGCATCAAAATTTCCTTTCACTGTAACTAAAGGGCCCAAACATGGTTCATCATGACAATACCCCTGTACAAAGTCTATAAAGATATGGTTTCCCAAGATCACTGTGAAAGATTTCCAGTGGCTTGAGCTCTGACCTCAACCCCACTGAACTTACTGTATTTGGCATCAGTGCCTGCTTTTGTAGCCTAATGAACAAAAATCCTCACAGCCAGATTCGAAAATCCAGTGTCAAGCCTCCCTAAAAGCACAGAGGCTATAACTTCAAAAGGAAGAACCAACTTCAGTGGATAAGGTGTTGGTCTACTGATTGTAAAGTTTAGAGTTTAAATCCCAGGAATAAAAATGTGACCACTGCTGACCAGTGTGACCACTGCTGGAACCCTGAGCAAGGCCCTTAATCATCAATATCTCAGCTGTATGAGTTAGATAAATGTTAGTCACTCAGGATAAGGGTATTTGCTGAATGTCATAAATGTAATGACCATGTTAATATTAATGTTAATAACCATGGTTTTGGAATGGGCACATGGGTGTGGTGGTCAGGCATCCACATATATTTGGAAATATAGCATTTTTAAACACTGATGCAGGATAATGTGTGTGTTTATTAAAGTTTCACATCAAGTAGTCCACTAGAGTAGTCACAGCCAGGCTATGTCACAACATATTTGTAAGAGGATACTTATGAGATCCGTTATATAGAAACTTATTGTACAAATTTAATAACTTTCTAAACAAAGAACTCACAAAGATTAGCTACTCTAACAGAGCTTAATTGCATTAGGCAAATGATTAGGCCTCTTGTCTAGCTAGTAGGCTGAGGCTTGAGCCTGGGAGGCATGGTCCTTGAAAACCTGATCAAAAGTGGAGTGGACTGGGATGTGACATTGAACTTTACATATCCAAAGAAGGATGTCACTTAATTTTGTCATATACAAAGAGCATGCGGCATGGTCAGTAGTGTGCATGCTTATAAATAATCAGTTTAAATTTTACAGTCAACTTTTACATGCAGTAATGCAAGTGTTTTGGCTTGTTGACCTCCACTTCCTCTAATTCCAGGTTCATATCAAAGTTTTGGACTGCAATGATAATGCTCCAGTGTTCTCCCAACCTGTATATCAGGTCTCAGTTAAAGAGAACACGCCAGTGAACACTGAGGTTCTGCGCATCAAAGCCACAGATAGTGATGAACGAGCCAAGCTAAGTTATTCTATTCATGGTAGTGTGGATCTCATCAGCATGCGCATGTTTCGGATTGATGTTGGCACCGGTGTCATTTACACTGCTGATGTTTTGGACTACGAGGCATGCACTCAGCATATTCTTACTATTATGGTAAGAAAAATAAACATTTACATTCTCAAATGCTTGCAAATACTTAATGGCTTAATATTCAGCTATTTACCGTAAAGCATTTGATTTAGTAATTGCTGTCAAACTATTCAGGAAATTATGTAGTTCTGATTTACTGTTATATTCTGTAACCATTTTTATTAAAAGTCTATCTATAACTTCATATTTTCTGCAGGTGAAAGACCAGGAGTTTCCCTACTACAGAGACCTGTCTCAGATTATAGTGAATATAGAGGATTCCAATGACCAGAGTCCTTTTTTTACACAGACAGTGTATGATGGGATAGTAACTGATGCTGCTTTTCTTGGGATACCTGTTGTACAGGTCTCAGCCTTGGACAGAGACACAGGGAGGAATAAAGAGCTGGTATACGCCATTGAAGCAGGTGGGTTAATGAAATATTGATTAAAACCCTGTTTCAGATTCCCTAGTTGATCAACAGGATTTTTAATTCACATTTAAATATATGATATTTGTTGTCAGTCTGCTATTATTATTATTGATATCTTCTTTGAGTACTGTAGAACTGTAAGCAGTATTTGTTTTCGTTCAGGTAACACAGGAGGTGCATTTGGAATTGACTCACTGTCTGGCACCATTTCAGTTGCCAGAGAGATGGACTACACATTTGTTGGCCATTACATCCTTACTGTTCGTGCTACGGATGGCGGGAATCCAGCACTGAGTGCAACAGCCACTGCTAGAATTGCTATCTCACTCTCAAACTTCTCTAGTCCTAAATTTACGCAGTTAGAGTACCAGGCTGAGATCCCTGAGAATGTGCCTGTTGGAGCCTTTGTTGCTAGCATTACAGCCATCAGCCCCTCAGAACTCATGTACAATATAGTGCAGGGGAACAATGAGAAGAGGTTTGGAATCAACCACTATACCGGTGTAATTGTGACTCAGAAGTCCTTAGATTTTGAAACTACAGCATCCTACATTTTGGTTATCCAGGTTATCAACATGGCAGGGATTGTTTCCAGTACTACACTTAACATTCAAGTGGTTGATATGAATGATAATCCGCCTATATTCAAACAGCTGTTCTACTCAGGTAGCATTAGTGAAGCAGCCCCCATCAACAGTGTGGTTTTAGGTGAGGATGGAAGTCCCCTAGTTATCCAGGCCATTGATTCTGATTGGAACCAGAATTCTCTTTTAGTCTTTCAGATTGTTGAAGACACAGCAAAATTATTCTTCACTGTTGACTCTGGTACTGGATCAATCAGAAACATTGCAACTCTGGACTATGAGACCTTTAATGAATTTTACTTCCATGTGAATGTCAGGGATAGTGGTAGCCCAGAGTTGACTGCAGACAGTCCAGCTAAAGTTTTAATAAAAGTTGTAAACATCAATGATTCTCCTCCTAGATTCTCTCAGTACACCTATGATGCTGTTGTGCTTCTTCCTACGTATTCAGGCCTAGAGGTTTTGAGAGTGGAGGCATTTGACCCTGACATGAGTACAAATTCAATTTATTATTTTGCTGACAACAACTTGGAACCCTTTTCCATTGATCCCAGCACTGGCATCCTCACAGTCAAAAACAGCAAACTGTCCCAGGACCGCTACTGTTTCAACATAAAGGCGTCAGATGGACATTACTCCTGTACTGCTCTTGTTACAGTTATAGTTCGTGAGGCTATGGACAGTGGACTTTTGTATAGTCAGCCTTCATACTCTTCAACTGTGCTAGAGAACACCTCAAACATATCTACCTTAATGGCGGTCAGCACTATAGGAAACTATCTGAATGAGCCAATCAAATATGCAGTGTTAAATGCAGGGATCCACTTTAAAATTGGAGCCACTTCTGGGGTCATAAAGACCACAGGGATATCATTTGATTGTGAAGAGCAAGAGGTCTATGAGTTGGTGGTGGAGGCAAGTCGTGAGTATGACTGGCTGAGGGTTGCCAGGGTGATTGTACAAGTGCAAGTGGAAGACATCAATGATAATGCTCCTGAATTTGTTGGTCTACCTTATTATGCTGCAGTACCAGTTGATGCACAAATTGGCTCATCCATATTTCAGGTGTCAGCCATAGATTTGGACAAAGGATTGAATGGGATTGTTTCCTATGAGCTTGAGGATGAACATAGATATTTTAAGCTAAATAGTACAACAGGGGAACTTGCCATTCAAAGATCTTTTGTAGCAGACATGTCCAATGTTCAGTACCCACTGATCATTATTGCACGTGATGCCGGCTACCCTTCCCTTTTCACTGCAGTGGAACTGTTAGTCACAGTAGTTAGCCAAGCCATGCCTGTTTTTGACAAACACTTTTATGGTATTTCTGTTAGAGAGGACATACCTTTGTCAACCTCAATTCTAAAAATTAATGCTGTGAGTCCTGAAGGACAGAGCATCATTTACACAATTGTGAACTGGGATCCCTCTTTTCAGTTTGATATTGGTTTTGAGAGTGGTGTTATCAGAGTAACTTACCCCTTAGATTATGAGACTACTCCCTATTACAAGCTAATAGTCAGGTCCACTGATATGTTCACTGGAGCTACATCAGAAGTGGATGTTAATGTAGATATTTTGGATGTGAATGACAATGCACCTGTATTTGAGAAAGCTTCATATACTGTTACTCTGGCTGAGAACTCAATGACTGGGACAACAGTGGTACAACTCCTGGCGACAGACAATGAATCTGAAAATTGTGCTATTCACTATGAGATTATCTCAGATGCTTTGAACTACTCAGACTACTTCGATATTGACAGCACCACTGGTCTTATTGTTACAGCCCGTCTTTTGGACTATGAACTTATCCAACGCTATAGCTTCATTGTCCGAGCAACAGACAATGGCAGTCCAACCCAGAGCAGTGAGGTCATGGTTACTGTCTTAGTAAATGACACAAATGACAACCCTCCATCCTTTAATCAGCCACTCTATGAAGCTTTTGTTAATGAAATTGCTCCCAGGGGGCACTTTGTAACCTGTGTTCAGGCTTCTGATGTGGACATCTCTGATTTTGACAGACTAAGATATAGCATTCTTTCTGGGGATGATAGAATGAACTTTTTAATGGACCCTGAAACAGGAGTTATCTCTTTGTCACACCAGCGTTTGCAGCGCATGCAGCAGATATACATGCTTAATGTTTCTGCATCAGACGGAGTGTTCACGAGTATAGCACAGGTAAACATCCGAATCCTGGGTGCTAACTTATATAACCCTCTTTTTAGCCAGATGTTTTACCTTGCTGAGATACAAGAAAATGTTCCTGCAGGGGCTAAGGTTATTCAGGTGCGGGCCACAGATGAGGACTATGGGATTTTTGGCCAGATAATGTATTCATTTATAAATGACATTGGAAAGACGTTATTTGCTGTAGGAGCAGATGGAGTGATAACCACTGCTCAGAAATTAGACAGAGAGAATCCAGTCAACAGAGCCGTTGGGCTGATAGTAATGGCTCTGGATGGAGGTGGAAGAGCATCCTTTTGTAATGTTAGAGTAATACTAACAGATGAGAATGATAATGCACCACTCTTCAGGGCTGCAGAGTATAGGGTTAGCATTAAAGCTAATATAGCCCTTGGTACACTTGTGACTCAGATCCAGGCTCAGGACCCAGATGCTGGGAACAATGGCAAGGTGACCTATTCACTGTACAGTGAGGCAAGGCTTCCTCTAGTAGATGTGTTGGAAATTGAGCCTGATAGTGGGTGGATGGTTACAAAGGGAAGCATGGCTCATTTGAGAGGAACTGTACTATCATTCTTTGTCAAGGCCACAGATGGAGGAGTCCCTTCGAAACATTCATTGGTGTCTGCATTTATCCATGTACTGCCACCTGATGCAATCATACCAGTATTCACTCAGCCCCAATACTCCTTTACCATACTAGAGAACACACCAGTTGAGACAGCCATAGGTTCAGTGTACCTGAGTCCAGGTCAGACAGCAACTTTTGCTGTTGTAAACGGAGAAACAGTAGAGAGCAATCGCGGTAAAATGTTTATAATTGAGAGAGAAACTGGGGTTATCAGGCTTGATAATACACTAGACTATGAACTAGTCAACACCTATCGCTTCAAAGTGTCTGCCACCATAAGAGAAGATCTAGTAGAATCTATGTATGTAGTTGACGTGGAGGTGAAAGTCCTAGATGTGAATGACAATAAGCCTTCCTTCGAGACTAGCACATACGTAGCTATGGTAATGGAGGGCATTCCTGTAGGTACAAGGGTCATGCAGGTGCATGCTTTGGACCCAGATTGGGGGTCAAATGGCCAGGTTACCTATAGCCTTGGATCTGTTTTTAATCATGAGAAAGAACAAACATCTGAGAGCACCACTACTATCAATACCATGTTTGCAGTTGATAGTAAAACTGGATGGATCACTACTCTTGGAGACCTGGACCATGAAATATGCCCATCTTATACATTCACTGTGGTTGCATCAGATCTAGGAGAGACAGTCTCTCTCTCTTCTACTGCTGTGGTTACTGTTGCCATTGTTGACATCAATGACAACCCTCCTATCTTTGAGAGGAACTACTACAAAGCTTCTGTGAGGGAGAATGACCCAATAGGAGAAGTAGTGTCTGTTCTCAGGACCAGAGACTCAGACACCTCAGATCAGAATAGGCTGGTCAGCCTCCATATCACAGGTATGTATTGAGCTAGGCCTTTGTAGCATGATAGTACACAGCATAATGAATACAATGAAATGTGGAGGAAAAAGGCAATGCTTGGGGGAAATGTAGACCTTTTTGTCATGTCCTTATTTGAATAGATTTAAGATTTAATAATGTTTAGTAAACCATATCAAATTATTAATAAGTAGTTATTTATCACATTTTCTGTACAATTTCACCAGAGTTTCATTGCAGTTAAATATGAGCCACACAAATATGAGCTGTTGGAAGAACAAGTTTAGGCAGAAACTATGGCACTTCACCTTTGGGGATAAACCTGTTACAGATTTATTTATTACTGTGATTATATAAATTGTAAATATAATCTTTTTTGTGTATGGTTTCCTTGGCCCAGGGGGGAACCCGAGGGGGGTGTTTGCACTAGCTTCAGTGGAAGGAGTGTGGATGCTGTCTGTGAAGCAGCCACTGGATAGGGAAATACAGGATCGATATCTACTCAATATCACTGCGTCTGACAGCTTGTTTGCTACCCAGGTGACTGTAGAGGTTACCATTATGGATGCCAATGACAACAGCCCCATATGTTACCAGGTGTGGGTAAAATTATATTACCTTTGTTAATATCTATATGTCAAGCATGTCTCCCATACACTATATTATTTCAGACTTGGATTGTTTTGCTTTCATCTTTAAAGCCCCTGGCTATATATATTGCTTCAATATGAATTTGTCAGTACCAAAATCTAAATAATAAAGCCTTAATACAAATAAAACTAAAACAAAAAGTGTAAACTAATAATTTAAGTAATAATAATTAATAATAAAAAACACTCTTCACTTAAAAGGAACTAAAACATTACATTATGGGAAATAAATTAAACTAAACTGAACATAAAGTTGTATTATTATTATTAATATTATTATAATAAAATTATTATTATTAATAATAATAATAATATTAAGAAGAAGAAGAAGAACAACAACAACAACAGCAACAACAACAATAATAAGAATAATACGAATACATTAAATATTTACATTAATAAAATTATTTTCATATACAAATTGTAAACAGTTTACAATAAGAGTAAATTAATAAGCATTACTTAATATAATATAAGTATTTTATCTGTAATTAAATAATTTTTGACCTTTTTACTTTTTGCCCTTCTTTTTTACCAGGCTCTATATGATGCCTCTTTTCCAGAGGACATACCACTTAATTATGGAATTCTGACTGTTGGGGCTACAGACTCTGACATTGGCACCAATGCAGAAATTCAGTACTCCTTATTTGGGATAGGAGTTGAAGATTTCTACATGGATACTAATACTGGTAAAGATGATAGTCAGTAAGCAGTTCTTTGATAGTAAACATATAATGTTTTGTGCAGAAACATACATAGCAGACATTTGAGTTTAGGCATATTAGGGTTATTATGAAGTATATGGTATATAATAGCCAAACTGGCAAAGTACAGTAAGATTTTTTTAAGCAAACAGTTTAAAGATTCCAGGTCGCTGATGGATACTCTTAAGGGAGACTAATGAATACAGATTTAGAAGACCTTTGATGTCACCTAATGTATTTAAATTGTGCTGTACTATGTTCCCTGGGAGTGAATACGGTTGGTGCTGAAATTTACCACTGGAGATTGATAATTTTAGAAACCTGTTGTTTTGACGTCCCATAACTCTAACTTGTAACAATGACATCTCATACATGTTTAATAAGCTCTGTGCAGACCATGGCTTCTGCACTGGGATGTCAAGTATATCCTTTAGAAACAGCTTATCTTTATTTGCAATTACTCACAATCACTTCACTGATGACAGATGTATGATTTGATAATTACATTTCCCCCCATTATGAAGGGGTGTGCACACTTATACAGCCAGGCTATAGTAAGTTTCCTTCTTTCATTTGTCATAAACAATATTTGAATTCTCTTGGTTGCTATATCACTTTCAATGTAGAAAATATACTGCATGATTTTTTTATACTGTATTTTGTTATAGGTTTTTTATACCTTTTTTTCAGGTGAGCTGAAAACTGCCTCTCTGATTGACAGGGAAAGGACCCAGAGCTATAATCTAATAGCCCAGGCTACAGATGGAGGCGGTTTATTTTGTCGCTCTGAGATATTTCTCACTGTAATAGATGTAAATGACAATGCTCCATCCTTCTTTTTTACTGAGTTTCTAGTCAGTGTATTTGAGAATGCTGCACCTAAAACCCTGCTAACACGTTTACAAGCTGAGGATCCTGATGAGGGTGAGTACTTCACTAGTAAAGTTTTGTTTTATCTTTTTACTGAAGAGCAGGAGTGGAATATACTTGGAGTTTTGTGTGAAAATGTTTAATGCTATAACTGTACATCTCTATGATACAGACAAATTAATGTTGAATTATTAGGGTGTTCTTGGTGGCAGCATGAGACTACTCCACTTCTCTTGCAAATATTTCTGTATTCATGTTTAAAAATTAACTGCACTATGGAAGTAAGCTCATCAGGGTTTAATTCAACCACGCTAAATACTGTATATGTGAAAGCACCTTTAGGCATGGATTAGTGTAGTCCTGTTATGTTATTCAGCCAAACGCTAAAATGAAATATCTAGACCAATTTTTAGTGGTCTCTACTCTGTGTTTCATCCAGGCCTGAACAAAAGAATCATGTACTCTCTAGTAGACTCTGCTGAAGGTGTCTTTTCCATTAACCCTATTTCTGGAGTGATAATTCTGGAAAAGTCTCTGGATAGAGAGATCCAAGATTCATATCGGGTGAGGGTGCAGGCTGCAGACCAAACAGGGGCAGCCAGCTCACTCTCCACACAGGTAGACCTCTTTGTCCTGGTTTTGGATGTGAACGATAACCCACCAGTCTTCCAGAAGCAGGACTATGCTGTTACAGTGCCGGAGGATGTTGCTGTTGGAACAGAGCTTTTGAGGGTTTTTGCCTCCAGCAAAGACATTGGTGTCAATGCTGAGATCTACTACAGTATCAGTACAGGCAACGAACTTGGAAAGTTTTACATTGATAAGAGCAAAGGTGAGAGACCTATTGGTGTTGTTCATTGGTAATGTTTTAATTTATTTTTTAAATAATTTAAAGCTGGAGGGTTGACATTTCAGTGTAACTACAAAAGTAATATTTTCTTACAATTTTGCACTTCATTCATAAATGACAGAACATAAGACAAATTATAATAAACAATGAGCAATAATTTGAGGACAGCAGTTTAGCATGAAATAATATAAAATATGTGATTTATAATTTTGAATATTATGAAATGTAATGTTTCTACATGGAGATTGGTATGATAGGAAATTCAAGCTTCCAATCTGCTGTGTTTTTCTTGCTGGAACATACTGTATCTGGTCAAATTTTCTTTACTTTATAGAGATTGTGTTTTGCAAAAGATTACAACCATCTCCAGTCATCAGAAGGCAGGTCTGTACTGTACTGTATTGAAGACTAATTGTCATTGCTCATTATTCCAGGAAGCATCTCAGTGGCTGATGATTTAGATTATGAAGTGTGTAAAGAGTTTTTCCTCAAAGTTGAGGCTGTGGATGGTGGAACCCCTCCTCTGAAAACATCCACGATAATAAGCATTGAAGTGATGGATGTTAACGATAACGCACCTTTCTTTAGTGAGGAGATTTATAATGTTCTGGTCAGTGAAGCCACTGCCATTGGAGAGACAATCACTAGGGTATGGTTTGTTGCTGTCTGGTTTTATAGAACATATTTAGCATTTATTAGCCACCACTAGATAATTACTGAGTTCATTTTATAGTCAGAGTTTAATTATGTTCACTTCTCTCTTTCATTTAATGAATAAGCTACAACGGTTCAGTTAAATTAAGTGAATTTTCAAGACACAGGCCAGCTAGTTGTTTTATGTACCATTATTAAGGCAGTTGTTTTGTGTGGGTTTGTGGTGTGAAGTTATTAGCAGAAGACCTTGACAGCCAAGTAAATGGACGACTTACTTACTCAATCTCGAGAGGAGACCAAGGGAACCAGTTCTGGATCGATCCTGTCACAGGACTATTGAAAGTCAACAAGGCACTCGATAGAGAGCAGGTTAGCTCTTTAAATAACTTTTATGACACCTAATAACATATATCACAAACGTTAAACCACTTTGGCCTTGGTGTTGAGTTTTTTCTTTGCAAATAGATTGGTGAATCTGTAAGATATGGCTGTTCGTGTCCAGTTATGAAGAGCCACATCATTCCAAAATTTTGTATTCTATTGACAAGTGACACAATATAAAATAATTAAAAAAAGCTTAAAAACTTAATAAGTTTAACAAGCTGTTAAAAGTCTTAGCTCCGTAACAACTGTACTGGAAAGACGACCAACATTCGTCCAAAAACATATTACTTTTTTTGATGTATTGATGTTGGTGTTAGAGAGTGCTGAATTCAAAATCACTCAGATTTTCAGATTGCTGGCGATCTGGTGGCTGTGTAGGCCACAGTATACGATTTACATAATTATCATACTTATGATGATAGACTGAGACCATATGAATGAGACCACGTCCATCAAGATATCAAAAAATCTTTTTATAATGAAATCAGGAAAACCTGGTATTGGTTGAAAAACATAAGACCATTGACAATGATTGTAATAATACTTTAAGTAAACTTTACACACCCTTCCTATGTGTTCTTATATCCCATATAAGATCTCTAGCTACACGCTGTTAGTCCAGGCTTTCGATAGCGGAGCTCCTGCAATGTCTACGACAGTAACAGTGAACATTGACATTGCCGATGTGAATGACAATGCTCCAGTGTTTTCCCCAGAGAATGCTTCAGCGGTTATTCAGGTGTGTGCTCATGATGTCTATGATTTTCTTTTAAGGAAGTGTAACATTGTTTAAGAATGAGACATCCTTGTATGCAATCATTTTGTCTTTTATTGTTAACAATGTGCATTTTCAGCTGAACAAACCTGCAGGTACCAGCATCCTGAGACTGTCTGTCTCTGATAATGACTCTCCACGAAACGGAGGCCCTTTTGATTTCCTAATTGTATCTGGGAATGAGGACAGTGTGTTCACCCTGGACAGGAATGGAGAGCTGTGCTCAAACAAAGTGTTTGGACCACATGACACAAGGGAGTATGTCCTTGAGATACAGGTGAGATACAAGTAATGTAATGACATTTGCTAAATTACATAAGAACATCATAACTACTGACATTGTGATGCAGTATAGTCATGGCATGTCAGAGTGAAATAATGATGAAACTGTGTCAAACAGTGAAACCACTCTAATTAAAGGTCAGAGAAAATATAGTGTCATTTTATTTTAGTGTCAATTTGCACTTTACAAATAAAATAATATTTTACTTTTACTTTTTTGGTTTTACTAAAAGCTCATGCGACAAAGCAGTCTTTATGACAAGTGACACTCACTGCAGTGAGATTTATTTTTACATATTGTGTTATGTTTGTCAACTGTCATGAAGGGACG
>JAOTRN010000008.1:7353260-7364889 GCA_028566695.1 Bagroides melapterus | reverse complement strand
TGTGTGAGTGAGTGTGTGTGTGTGAGCGTGTGTGTGTGTGTGTGTGCGCGCGAGAGTGTGCGCGCGAGAGTGTGTGAGCGAGAGTGTGTGTGTGGAGAGTGTGTGTGTGTGTGTGTGGAGAGAGAGTGAGTGGAGAGAGTGTGTGAGCGAGTGCAAGAAAGAAAGTATTTATTACTGTTAAGTGTGATTTTGTGTGCATTAGATCATGTTAAGATGTTGAGCCCCTTGCTGATTGTCTTTTACATGCATATATCCTTTCTTCGAATTGTTTGTGCATAGTTTATTCTAATTAGACAATGCTGAGTGAGTTAAAAAAAATTATTTGCTACCAAAATGTGGACATAAAAGTTACGTACAGTAAAGTTTCCATTGAAACAGGATGTTGTGGACAGATATCCTTCATCGGCTGTGCAAGTAAAGTGCTAGAGTATGAAACCAGCCTCAGAAGCACCTGCAGCACAGCTGATAAAGGACATTTATCCGTCTGGTTTCTCTAAAATGTTGTGTTCTTGGTTAACTATTCTGAAATGTACGGATAGAACATGGGCTCTGTACCTTATTGCATGTTACTTTACTAAAATTATGTTATCTGTGATGATGAAGGATGAGATTGATGAAGGATGAGTAAAGACTGACTCACAGTAAAAATCTCTTATTTTTACCTGCATTAAATACTCACCTGTACACCTGCCATCATCAGTAGCAGTGTATAAGGGGATGGGGCTACAGTCAGGATTAATGCATTAAACGCTGCCTTAGAAAGAGAGGCTAGTGTGTGTGTGTGATTGTGTTTGTGTCTGTGTGTTAGTTACAGGCAGGATCTGGCAAGCCCCTGGAGGAGCAAGCCATAGTGGAGGAAGGAGAAATGGAAGGTGACACGTTGGACCCTCAAACTGGACTGTTCTACAGATCAGTGAATTCCTCAGCTCCACCACCTCCACCTCCTCCTCCTCCCCCTCTTCAGCAACACCGCACCCAGACACATACCCTTAGCAAGCCACTGGTGCTCTCCATATCCACTCCCACCAAGTCGACTCTCAGCCAGACTGAGACCTCCAAACTCAGCCCCAGCACCAGGCCTCCAGCTCCAGCTCCAGCTCCAGCTCCAGTTTCAGTTTCAGTTCCAGCTCCAGCGATCACACGGGTGGATAAACCCTCTGTCTCTCCTGCTCCTTCTCTTTCTGCTCCATCTGGATCTGGAGCCCAACACACTCCCCTCACTAAACCCATTCACACTCCACAGCTGCCCCGACTACAGCAGGCACCAAGCTCACACAATCGACCCAACACACACACACAGCTCTCCCAGCCCCCACCACTGCAGGCCCACCATCCTGTGGCCTCGGATAAAGCGGCCAGCAGCAGCAGCAGTCAGGTTCGAGAACACACATACATACAAAATCTGGAATAAAATGAATTCATCCAAAGCTTGCTCAATTAAAACTCACACAGGGTTGATTAAGTTGAACATTTCCTTGGTGAACGTTTTCCTTCTTTTCTCTCGTTTTCTGTGACAGGTGCAGCAGACAATCATAACACAAGGAGCAGCAGTCACTAAAATCACATTTGGGGCTACTCCCGTGTCCAGCAGCAGCAGCGAGGCTGCAGTGAAGCTGCATGCCGAATCCAGCTCGGAGAAACCCAACGTCTCCGACATCCTGAAGATCTCCATGATGGAGGCAGAGATCGAACCGGGCACCGAGGCCGTGGTGGTGGACTCATCCAGTGACTGCAGCACCTTCAGCAAAGCTGCCTCTACGTCACCACTCATCAGCAGCTCCAAACACACACACTCTCACACACATGCTGCCTTTGGACGCATCCAGAAAAGCAAAGACCTGGACGTTATACAGGTGAACAGTCACTTGTTTTGTTTTTTTTTGGGTGTATGTTTGAGAGTGTATGTGTTTGAGAGTGTGTGTGTGTGTATATGAGTGCGTGTGTGTGTGTGTGTGTGTGTGTGAGACAGTTTATTTAAAATCTTATGTAGAACTTGTATAGCACTTTTGGAATTGTAGCACCAGCTGATGTTTTCATTACAAACGTGTTGTTTCTTTTAACAAAATTTAGACAAAAGAACACATTTTAGAACAGGTTCAAAATCTAAAACAGAAGTGTTGATGAAGACCAACTCCAGTGCAAAAGGAACAATGATTATAATAATGCAAATATAATAACGAGACAAACTTTTCCTTATTACTTAATAAGAAATTAGTCCATTCTCTTTGGTACATGTGCTTTATCAAACGATGTTCGTGTAGAGAGGCATGTAACACACATCGAAGCTTTTACTGTACAAAAGACTATTGTGTGCCTCCAAATCAAATACACTGTACACTGGTGCAGTAAATATAGAATATAGGACTATACTGATGTTGTCTGTCTGATGTTGTGTGTTTGTCTAGTAGTTAGTCCTGTGATTAATTGTTGCATATCAGTTAATGTAAAAACATACAATTCTCATTCATTGTATTTGTTAAAGAAAACAAAAAAGAAGACAAAAAATTTTTCTTTAAATGTTATCCCCAGGTATTTAACAGTATAATAGTCAGTATATTTTAAAGCAGTCACACTTGTGTCAGAGGACTGACAAACCCCAACAATATTTGCACAGGGAAATTAAATCCTCTGACGTTTTGTACTCCATGAGTGTTTTGTACTCCATGAGCTCAACAGATACAGTTTTCGTAATTGTCTATACCTATAAGCTTGCAGGGTGGTAAATGTGTTTCATCCGCCAGTCTTTACAAACAGCTCAATTTGCTTCTTCTAAAACTCTCTAAATACTGGCACTGAGGGCTGCAGTGTGACAGAAATTCCCGAATAGTCAGTTTATAGAGTTGTGGTTATAGAGATGACATCACTGCAGTCATAGAAATTAAGTTATAGAGATGACATCACTGCAGTCATAGAAATGAAGTTATAGACATGACATCACTGTTAAACCGTCTACAAATATTTGTAATCTAGGAATAATTTTTGAAAACACACTTTCACACAAGCCCTAAAACGTCGCTCAGATAAGTCACCGTTTATCGGATGTGCTTGGCTTCAGCCGTTACTCAAAGATCTTAAAGAGATGATGAAATCTGTGTCTGCATTCATAACTTCATTCTAGATTACTGTAATTACCCAGACAGACACCATACGTTTTAAAATTTGTAGTCTGTAGTCATACTGAATACACACACTACACTACAAAAGCTACACTTGTTAACTATTTCACAGAGTATCATATACAGACTCCTACTTCTCACCTACAAACCACAATATGGTCTTTCACTGTCTTGTCTCAGTGCTGCTCTCTCTCTCTCTCTCTCTCTCTCTCTCTCTCTCTCACTCTGTCTCTCTCTCACTCTGTCTCTCTCTCTACAGCTCTGTCTCTCTCTTTCAGTTTAATTTACTGAACTTTATTAGCATGACTATGATACTTACAGTGTTGTTGGAGCAGGTGACTAAACTATTGGTTTAAGGATCAATAAACAATAAGAGAACAAGGAAAAAAAAACAAGAAAAAAAAATAAAGAAACAGTAATCATAACAAAAATAGTATTAAAATGCAATTAAATAGGTATATAGTATAATACTAATAGATATAGAATATAGATATAGAAGTTTCTAGTAATTCGAATAAAATACTCTTAAATACATGTGGAACATGAGGTTTGGTTGTTCCTCATCTTTGTCACATATTTGGCTGCAATCGTGCACATTCTACTTTTTTCTCCCAGCAGCGCAGGCAGCTTCTCTATATTACTCCAGCACTGAAACTCAGGGATGATTGATGTCTGGAAGTAGTGTTGCAGAATTTCTGCATGTTTAGTGCATTGGGTTAGGAAATGCAGCTTGGTCTGTACTGCCCTGAGGTCACAGTGGGAGCACAGTGTGTCCTCTCTACAGTACCAGGTTTGTTTGTGTCAGCCCTCCTCTACTTCTCCTCTACTGCTAGTCTATCTTCACTCAGCCTGGATTTAGTCATGGTCTTTAGTCATGGTCTTTAGTCATGGTCTTTCTCAGTGTTAGGTTGGTTACTGTGGTTAGGTAGGTTGTAACAGTGTAATGTCGATTTAGGGCCAGATTTGATTAGTTCTTTCTATTTTGTTCAAATTATTTAAATTATGGGTTCTGACTGTGTGGTTGTGTGTGTCCTGAGTCTGTAGTGTTTTGGTGAGGTTAGATGAGGATGTTTCAGTCTCAGGATGAAGAGGCAGCACTGTCTCTCTCTCTCTCCAGCTCTTTCTCTCTCTCTCTCTCTACAGCTTTCTCTCTTGCTCTCGCTCTCTCTCACTCTCTCTCCAGCTCTCTCTCTTGTTCTCTCTCATGCTCTCTCTCTACAGCTCTTTCTCTCTCTCTACAGCTCTTTCTCTCTCTCTCTCTCTCTCTGATTTCAAGAGGGGAGCAGATCTTTCAGTACTATCTTCCCAGGACTGTTTTAACTGTACTTAATCTGCAATTAGAAAAATCAACAACTGTCATTCAGTACAGAAACTGCATTATCCCCCGCCTGCCCTCTGACAAGTATAGGACTTGTTCTCTCATTATCCCTGATATTAAAAAGATCTCAGGGTTTCCCATTTCATAATTATGTCTTGACAGGTCATTCATGTGCGACCTCCTAGTATGACACTCGCATTTATAAAAAATGTCTACAAAATGTAACATGTCCCTCTCTTTCGGTCATGTAGGTGATCCCACAGTACTCCATCATGCCTGACTCGAGCCAGTCAAACGTTGTCGTGGAGCCAAGCGGTTTCCTGGAGATCACTGACTACACCAGCCAGCGTCTAGACGACGAAGCCACTCTGGACCAGGAAGTGGACAGCAGTAACGACGAGGGTGCAGCACCCAGCCCCATGGAGACCTGCGCTGATCAATCCCAGTGAGCATAGGCTCCTACAAAACACAACATGAACTCCTGAATGAATGAGCAGGAGTGAGAGAGAGTCTGACATAGCTGGTGACATTTTAGGACATTTCCTGAAGAGGATTTTCTAAAGAAGACTTAAAGAGACACTCTCTCTTAAAGAGAACCCTTCAGTATCTTACAGTTGGACGATGTAGAGTTATTCTTCACAATTATTTCTTCTCAACACATTTTCGTTTTTCATTATAGGACAGTATTCCACCCAGAACTGATCAATTCTGAAAGAAGTTTGGATCATTTTGGTTTTGTTTACTTTAATATCCTGAGTTTTTAGAACATCTGCAAGATACGCAGGACTGAAATGTGTTTAAAGACTCTCCCTAACGTGTCATTTTGTGTCTGCGTTCTGGATATCATACTATATGTTTAAAGAGCATGAGGCTCTTGCGTTAGAATTGTTTATGTCGAATTGTTAAGACTAGAATTTTGAATTGTTTCCCTTTCATGTGGTTATTGTCTGGAAGAGAGCGCACTGTACCGCTTAGTGTAAATAATTTTCCAACGCTTACACAGGTAGCTGTAGAAGATTCTTATCATGATGCATTTGTAAATTTGTCATTTTTCTCCAAGTTCCTAAAGCAGAAACTTCCCTCAATCACACAATCATGCTTTGTTGTCTTTTAATGTACAATAATTTTAATAGAGTAAACTTTAAATTCAGGATTCACACCAAAACCTTTTCTGTGGTCTTATTTTCTCATTAATATTGAGAAGACGTTCGTCTTTATAACGTATTTTCTTCCATCACACAGGTAGATGTAGAGGTCATCATCATAATGTAGCTTTACTTCAGCAGGCAGGTTAAAGGTGCCTGTCTGGGATATATTTAAATGTGGAAAGTACCAATTTCCCTCTTTATCAGCTGACATCATTGTGCTCTCCAATGAAAGAGCTGTGTTGGAGGTGTGAGAGATTACGTGTTGTCAGGTAAACACACATTAAGGGCTTCTTGGTGGATTCCAGTGCCTGTAATGGTTACACATGTAGGGAAGCTTTCAGAGATTACTGCCATTATTTATGGTCTTTGAACTGTGTAACACAGAGGCGGCATCTAGGTTTTGTGGGAATTCAGCAAGCGTCACTAAAAGCCCCTGTCAGACCCTTATTTGCACATACTAGCTCTCCCACTTTCTGTTTCTCTGTCCCCTTATACCCTTAGTGCCATATTTCCATTAATTTCCATATTTTGCACAGGAGCTGGGAATTTCCAAGCCTGTTTTCCTGAAATCCGCCAGGAGCAAGTGTCCACCATTGGGTCAAATTATAGTGTCGGAGTTAACAATTAGTTTAACTGGTATTCTTTTTTTTTTGTCCTTTTTCCAGGAACACCAGCATCTTATGTAACATCAGATAATGTGCTTCTAATGTTGCGTGTAGACACCTCATTCTAGAGCTAAACTTTAGTGTAATAAACTCTCTACATTGTAAAGCTTTTTGAATAGACTTCTGTCTTTTGTTTTGTTTTGTTCTTCTCCCTCCAGCCTCCTTCCTGTTTGTCTTCTTTATCTGTCTTATATCATCTGACTCACTATGGTGCCACTGGTTGTGTATTTATTAAAAACAAGTGTAACCCATATGTCTTGACCAATCTAGAAGCTTCAGACATCTGTGGGTTTCAGCACCGGGATTCCCCATCATTCAATGCACATTTCAGATGTATCTGGTTTTCCCAGATTGGACAGATCTGTAGGAACAGCTAGAGGAATCATTATGAAGTCTTTGAAAGGGTGCTGTGTTTTGTGGTTCTGACATAATACATGTCTGAGACAATCAGCTGGTTGCAGTTACACTTTCAGTTTCAGTTACCTTGTCATGTTAGAGTGAAGCATCAGGTGTGGGGGAAAAACCCACATTCAGGCTTAAACTAGTCCTTAACCACTTAATCGTCCAAGGTCCGGAAGTCCCTGTGTATGTTACATAGGTGTCGACTTTGAACCGAGGAACATTATTAACTGTCCAGGATTCATTTAGAAACTAATCTAGATTTAGAACATTAACTACATTTAGGATGTTGAAGGCGGTTTTGCCACCAGAAGCTCTGTACATTCAGGATCTCTGCTTGTAAAACTGGTCCTGTGAGTTCATATAGTGTGTACAGAAGTGGGATCATGTTCTCAATCGGTTGTTTGTGAAAACGGAAGGCTGTGTTTGGTTCTAGACGCATTTTTCTTCTTTACAATTTGACTTTTTTTTATAAACTCTTCTGAAATAAACCTGAAAATTAAAGCAATTTCACACAACAGCGTCACATGGAAACCTATTTGGACACGTAAACAAGTTCATCAGATGATTGAGGCTTTCCTCCACCTGGTCCTGTTTTAATTCTACACTGTTTTGTTAAGGTTCTTCCTCCCAGTAAAACGATTATGACCACTTGTGACCTGAAACTTGAAACAAGCTCACATGGCTAGACTGAGACTTGACATTTGGAGCAAATTAACATTTTAAGTGGCTACATAAAACTTGGTAGCCTCTTGCATGTACTAATCATCGCAAGGTCTTCCGTTTCTGTGGATATGGGCAACGCTGAGATGTTACAGCGCCATGAACATTAAAAGCAGAAATATGTTTATACAGTCAGAATGATCTAACAGTGCATTGTTATAGTCAGTATGTTTTTCACCTAAAGGAAAGTCTTTAGGACTTTTCAGTGCTTTCCAGTTTATTTGTGTTCACTGTGGTTTTTGTTATCTTATCTTACATAATTAAGACAAAATAAAGTCTGAAAATGAACTATACGTAGCTGCTGACTAACAAGTGACAGCAGGAACTAATCTGTCCCACAGGCACTCATCATTAAATGGTTAAAGTGTAGTTTATTTATAAAAGAGGAAAATATATAATTATTGGAACATTGCTGTGGTATAAAAGGAATAAAACTTTGTAAAACATGCTCTTTTTGGGGAAACTTCAGGGTGCTCATTCTTTTCTTCTAACTGCCAACTCCCTCATGATGATATTTCCAGGTAATGGAAGTATGGAGGTATGTAACGTTTTAAATAACGTAAGGCAAACAACGGGTAATAAATAAATGAATGAATGAATAAATAAATAACCTGAGTTAATAGGATCAAGATGCTCAGGCCTCTGACTGAGATCAGTCTATTAGTGGCAAATATTGGACATGTGTCTCTGGTTAGCTCTCTGGTATTTTACTGTCTTCAGTCCAGGATTTATGGAGCAGGGTCTCTTCTGGGTGACACCCTTTTCCTTTTCCCTCTTAATCATGTCTGCACGCTCATTTAGAAACGCTGGCTTGGAATCAGCTCCGAAAAACAACCCCACAATGCCTTATAAAAATAAAACCTGACGTCAATTTGGACTTTACGAACCCTTCATCTGATTTAGGGGACAGCTCGTGACGGCTTGTGCGTTTGCAGTGCTCAGCAGATACGCTGAGTAGCTCACATTTCTCTATTTCTGCTCAGACGAAGGTACATGTAGTACAGTTACAGCTGGAACGTATAATGCTGGAATGTTAATAATAATTTTCTGAGGTTCAGTCTCACGGTTGCAAGGGGGAAGCATCTTTACTGGGAGTGGGAGAGAGGCATTTTGGCAAGTTTGCTGAATAGCGTAATCATAGAAGAGGCTCCTGGGGAGTGAACGTAGATGGTCTCACAGTTCCTTTTAAATGAATCATCGTTTAGTGAATATTTTGGATCACATGCCCTGTTCATATGTTGAAAATCTGGCAATATTTTCTAAATGATTGTTGATACACTGAATGTCAGTTTATTAGAAACACCTGGACACTTGATCTCTCACCGTGACATGATTGTTGCTGTCAGAACGGTTGCTTTGAGTTTCATAAACTGCTGAGGTGATTTTTCATGAACAAAAGTCTCCAGTGTATACACAGACTGGTGCGAAAACAATAACATTCAGTGAGCTGCAAATCTGTGGGTGGAAATGCCTTGTTGATGAGAAATCAGAGGAGAATACCCAGACTCGTTTCGAACTGACAGGAAGTCTACAGTAACTCAAATATCCACTGAAAAGAAATGCATCTCACTTCAAAAAGCACAACCTGTTGAACCTTGAGGTGGATGGGTTACTATAGCAGGAAAACTCCACTCCTCAGCCAAGATCAGGAATCTGAGGTTATAGTGGACACTTTCACTGTTTTTTGTCTTTCTCACCATTCTGTAAATTCTTGAGACTGTTATGTGTTAAAATTCCTGGAAATGTAAAATTTTTCAAATACTCAATACTTTGCTGATTCTGATGTTTGATACAAACATGAACTGATGTTCTCGACCAGTATCTGTATAGAAATTTTGTATGAATGTGTCGGTACAGGTGTTTCTAATACAGTGAGTATATCTAGAGCTGCTTGCTGTCAATAAATCTTTTCTCTTTAGCGTGAAGGTTTTTCCCAGCATTTTGGAACCTGTTCTATGTTTAAACCAGTTTCAAGTAGAACTTTACCCAACTTCAGCTAAAAACACTAGTGCCTTGCATGTTTAGCATCATTCAGTAAAATAAAAATAAAAACATATTTGTGAGTAAAACATTTAACAGACAGTTTTGTCTTATACCCCATCCACTAATCACAAAAGGAATGGCTGGATGCTTCTTGTTTTCTGCCCATCCTGAGGCATCCAGAGATTATATCATCTCCAGTTATGTTCTGTGTCATGAAGATTTTGGACCTTCAGTGAGAAGAGGCCAATTCTGCGAGGATCGTGAGGCATCTATCCAGTTGGATTCGCTTCATTAAGATTTTGTATAGAAAAAGAGAAGATACCAACTCTCTGTGGTCTTTAAGGATAACAACCTCCTAATCAATACACAATTGCCAAACTGTATATGAATATAAAAAGGGCATTGTTCATAAAAACGCTCTCTGGTGTTTATAACAGTTTATAATCACACCTTTCAGTGTCACCCAAATGAGGATGAGGTTCAATGTTTGAGTCTGGTTCCTCTCAAGGTTTCTTCCTCTTCCATCTAAGGGAGTTTTTCCTTGCCACACTCACCTCAGACTTGCTCATTGGGGATAAATACAAACACTTTTATATATAAATCTAATATTAATCTTTGTATAACATTAAACATTTTGTATTGTTACTTATATTCTGTAAAGCTGCTTTGAGACAACATCTGTTGTTGAAAGTGCTATACAAATAAATCTGAATTGAATTTAATTAAACTGAACACAGCTTTGACTTAGCTTTGATTTACAGAATTCATTCTTAAATATGATGGGATTGTTCTGTATAACTTTACACACAGCTTAATACATTTTTCAATTTATTCATATTTTCATTAAAGTCCTCCACCAGTTTACAGAGGCTTATTTCCTCTTTGACGGAACCTTAAATTGAGGGTTTATTGCGTCAAACCCGTTACCTAATATGATTCATGCTGTATTGACTCTACAATTTACTCTGCTTGTTTTCTTTCTCTTACAATTCTGAAACAGCAGACAGAACTGAGTCATCAGAATCTTGATGTCCTCCAATTTTCAAGCTTTCTCAAGAGAGCTGTCTGAACCCCATACTCACAGGAAATCGTCTCATTCTGAAAGGAAATCATTTGATGTTCTTTCAGTCATGTTGTAGGGCTGCTACGTAATGCTCACTGTGAGGGCGAAAAGGTTTCACTAATGTAATGATGTTTTGTCTGCCTCTAATCTTGTCAGGAGCTCTGAGTTGGGTAAATCCAATTGATTACACATAATTAGAATTCTTAAGAAGCTGTTGGCTTATTAATTCATTCCTCTGCCCAAACACAGACACTGTTTCCTCATACCAGTTAAACTAGATCCTTGTGTGGTGAAACCTGAACCTGACCAGAAAAACAATGCATTCCTCTGCTAATAACTGCACAAAGCAAGCCTTATATTTTAAATATAGGATGACTTAAAGAATAGTCCAGTATTTTGAGACAGAAAAAAGATATTAGAAATGATTCCTTGTACTTAAAAAAGGAACATGATCCAATTTACACATTTATATCTCTTTATACGTTCTAACTATCAGTGAACCTGCATGTGAAACACTTATTTCATTGAACATGTTGAGAGATTCTGTGGCACGGTGGCACAGTGGGTCATACTGAGGGGTGATGTCTCAAATATTCTTTGTGTGTCCTTGTGTGTTTCTTTTGGATTCTCTTATTTCATCCTAAACTCCCAAAAACATGTTGGTAATTATATTGGCTTCTCTTATTTGCCCTTAGTTTTAAATGTGTGTGTGTGTGCTTGGACATGGTCCATGTGATCGGCATTCCATCCAGGGTGGAATCACATATTTATTGATTCTGGGATGGGATAGGATAGGAAGTATACATGGATGGCATGGTGGATTTATGGATAATTGTCCAGGTCCACGAGGAGCACAGACTTTGCATGTTCTTCCCATGCTTTATAGCAGGGGTCTTCAACTAAATTTGCTCGAGGTCCAGTAAATAAACCTTACTTACCAGCAGAGGTCCAAACACTTAAATTGATGAATAACAAAGTGAGTATAGAAAACATATACGTTTAACAAAATATAACTTCTCATATGAATAAACATCTTTTTGTATGTATAAAAGCAGACAGGTTTTTTTTTTTTTTTTTCAATAATAACAACAACAACAAAAAAGTGTTATTTTCTGCTGAACGGAAGAATACAAACCACGTTGTTGTGCGGTAAGTGAGTGGGAAAGGATACGCGTAGTACTGAGCTTTAAGTTCATTCATTTTCCTCGCCATTA
>JAOTRN010000008.1:7298714-7309896 GCA_028566695.1 Bagroides melapterus | reverse complement strand
GGGGGTGCCACACATCAGTCCGTTGCATAAGTGACTGAATGCAAAGCTCAGTACATGGACATGTTCTCTGATGCACCCGGGAGGCGATGGCACCCGGGAGGCGATGCCACACGTGCTTGGGCCCGTTATCGCTGCTTGCAGCTAAATTATTCATATTATCTTCCTAATGAACAATTAAAAACACATCGAATAGAAAAGAACAGAATAGAATGGAATAGAACACAGTGGAATGGAATAGAATATAGTGTCTTTTAGACAATAATCCAGTTTAAGTAAAAATAAGTGAAAAGTTATTTCTCTGAAAGTTTTAAAGCACCCAACACAGAAGCATAATGTGTAAAAAAAAAAAAAAAAAAAGAAAAAAGTTTGAGTTAAACAGTAAATATTGGCTTCTCATGAGCTAAAAGCCGTAATATTGTGTTACTACATATACAGCTACACTTTTATTTATTACTAAAGAGACTAAATAGTTGGATATATAGCAAAACTCTTTCTCTAAATCAACTCAACTAAATTACAACATTTTTATAAATGAGACATAGAAACTGAATCAAACAAGCCGCCACTCGCTAGCTCGTTATGTTCGTATTGTACTTTTGCTGCAATGCGTGTTCTTTTTTGTATAGCTACGGCCAATATTAATTTACATTGAATTAATTATCACTTATTTAAATGGCAACCGAACTATACCGAAAATGTAGTATAATCACCTTATTGAACCATTGAACTAGCTAGACAACAATGCACCCCAGAGTTAGCTTAGCGTTTTAAGTGTAAAACGCTGAACCTTCGGTGAACACAGAATGGGTTAGCGCGCTAGTTATCGCTATAGCTTTTGCTATTGCTCTAAATATTGTACTTACCTATGATGGCGCATAACGCAAAGCTACATAGCCACAAGAAGCAACTATAAGAACTATTTGAGAGCCTTAGCTCCATCATTTAAAGCACCGAAACCGTAAAGCTCGACAGCTAACGTTTCTGTTCCCCGTGTTTACACCATCCGGTGGACCGGAAGTGCTTCCCACAGCTCCACTCGCCCTCCGTACCGACACAGGACAATGACCAGCGTCTTCCTCTCTGCTGCTGTGCTGCATGCGAAAATATCATTCTTTTTATCAATAAAATACTCAACAGTACATGTTTCTTTTTTTAATTTGTTGATTTGTTGATGTCTTTTTACTTATTCCTGTGGGTTTATTTCCCTAACATTTCCACTTACCAATTGATTAAATAATTCCTGTACTGGTTTTCCCTAGAATTCTTTAAATATCTGTAGTTGGTTTTACTTTGGTGTTTTTGTGATATTAAACAAGGAGTCTATTATCACACCTGGAGGAAACAGGTTCTATCACGTATTTAGCTTCAGCCTTATAGCATCAGTAACAATTGCCCGCTAAAGATGCAATTTTCAAAATTTGTTTCAAAATCCAAAGTCAATCCTTCCAGATCAGAAGGCCAAATAAGTTTTCTCTGCCTTGTAATACACTTGTTCTTAGGCTATGATTTCAACATTTTTTTTTTTTTTTTTATCATATTCTGCACATTTTCCCATTGTTATTGGTACTAGGAAGGAAATAACAGACTATTGCTGTTTTAATGGATTCCATACTATACTATAATTAAAGTCTCTTTTCCTGAAGTTACTTAAAAATAGTATAATATTCTGTAGATTTTCCACTCTTATTTGTAAAACTAAGAAAAAAATAGACTACTGCAATTTAATGGATTCCGTACTATACTATACTATACTATACTATACTATACTATACTATATTACACTAATAATCTCTTTTGCGCATTGAGGTAAAACAGCAGCTCAACACCTTTTCATTTTATAAAAGCATATATAGGAAATCAGGTAATTTAAAGTCAGTTTTAGACGCCCTATTTCATATTCCGGTCCAGTAGGTTGCGCTGGTACACCTTTTATTTGAATATAAGCTACAAAAGAAGAAGAACGGCGGCTTTAGATATCTTATAGTTATTGCACGAGACTGGTGTAAATATGGCAACATTTTTTGGTGAGGTTTTATCTGTGTACTCGAGAGCAGTGGAAGAAGATGACTACGATGACGAAAAAGAAGAAAACGAAGAGGATTTACAAATACGTCGGGAAATAGAAGAGAAAAGGTTTGTTGGTTGTTCTCACTTAGCTAGACAGTTAGCTAAATGACTCAGTATGTCATAAGTAGTGCCCTGTATAGTGCACAGGAGTCTTTATTTTATATCAGAAGTACTGCACTGAGACTGAGTTTATTTGGTATGCAGTCTTCATGTCCATCATGCTATGTAGTGTGCAATTAGTTTATGACAACGACGTTGTTATAAGTCACTTTGCTATCTTATAGTTATAGCAAGCTAGTTTGTGGCATTAAACTGCAAGTTTTATGATGTTTGGAAATATTAAACCGGATCCTCAATCTTTCTCTTTGTTGAAATGTAACTACAACCATGAATGACGGAGCACGCTTGCGTTTAGCTACTTTTCGGTTGCTTTCGGTTTCAGTTAGCCACACTTGTCATGCTATTAGCTAAGAAAAGATAACCTTAGCTACATAACTAACTGTGTTTCTATGGAAACCGGACATGAGGCACATGATGCTTTCTTGTGCGCATGCATGTTGAGACATTGAACAAATTCAAGGTGAGCACATGACTTAATATTTGATATAAATACTTTTGTCTTCCGGCCATCGTTGCAAGAAACATTCGGATTTCCCGCCGGATTTGTATGGCAGGGATCCCTATTATTATTAATTATTTGCACCGTGACGCCTCGGTAGCAGCAGCAGCACAGACTTTGTGGAGTGACAGGCTTCTAATTAAAGCACATGAAGCTGACTGTCGGAAGTGCTTTGCTCTCAGCTGGCCCAGATTTTAATGCAAGCAGAAGAGCACCATTCGACCTCATTCCACCATGGTGATCTGTCTGACTCTCACACTTTAATCTAAAAGGGCCAGCATATGGCATTTGTTCAGATTTGCTCACTGAAGGGCTAGATAGACCCCCTCAGTAGGCTGTGGTATGGGACCATGCTGTGTTGTTGGTTAAGCTTTGAATGCTCTTGGAATATTCTCGACATGCTTCACTCAGGAGGTTGTCCACATACTGGATTTACAAAAACAAGTCCTAATTGAAAATCACTTGCTTGGGGAAGCAATTTAATCCAAACAATTTTTTTAATGTCTTTGAGAGAGGAAGAAATGAAAACGGAGCATGTCACTTCTGTCCAGTCTGGTTAATGCTGTATACCTCAGGAGTAGTAATGTTAGCAGACATACTGTAGTGAATAAAATCATTCTCTTTTATACAGAGAGGTTCAGACCAGGTGGTGTCCAGAGGTTTCCAAAGCAGTAGAGAGCACTGAAAAGCTCCAGTGCTCTGATCTGATCATAGCAGTGGGACCAAATGCTGCAGGTAAATTCCCACTGAGTCATTTTCCCACAGGTAATATCAAATCATCAACCATATTTCAGGATTTTTTTTTGTTGTTGTTGATGCTGAATTTAAATGCCACAATTCAATGAATAACACACCTTAAAATCGTTCACCAGTATGTTGTGCTTTTTTGCACTATGTATTTATGGATTATTGTCTTTCCGGGGCCAGGTTTCGTCTCTGCATACGTTCTTAGTTCTGAGGGCTGGACGCAGGTCGGGTGGGTGTCTCTGTGGAATGAAAGGAGTCGTGGATCCACTCGGCCAGAGACAGCTCCTCTCCCTGCAGAACCTGGCTGTATCTTCTACCAGCAGAAGAGCTGCCCATCTGTGAGTGTGCACACACACGCGACACACACGCGACACACACGCGACACACACACACGACACACGACACACGTGCACGCATACTCATATGTTGTCTATACACTATACATTCAGAACTTCAGATGTTTGACTAAGAGAAACTGATGGTTTTGAGATTTTTCTCCTATTTGACACAGGTTCTTGTCTGCCAGTGTACATGCTATATTGCAGAAGACCAGCTGTTCCAGTGGGCTGAAAAGGTATACAAATCACTTACTTTAGAAAATATGCTCCAATAATTTAAGCAGGAAAGACCCTTTCTTTGTATAAATACTGATTTGTGAGAAATTATGTGTGGCCAAATATGAAATAATATTATATAAAATGGTTTTACAATAACAGGAAATAGTAAATGCTTTATGAACAGATGCATCCAGTCTTTTGACTAGCAATATACCTGCGGTATGTTACTGTTCTGTCCATAGGTTTTGGGCAGCATTCAGAGCAGAGGATTGACTGTGACCTTGTTGTCTGATTCTCCACTCGCTGAGTACAAAACTCCACATTATGTCAATGGCAATGCTGCGCCATTCCTACGTACTCTAAAGACAAGCGCATTTACACATAACCTGCCTTGTCCTCTACTGGAGCAGCCCAATATCATCACAGGCTTGCCTGCTGCCGGTACAGTACATTCATTACACTCAAGGATGGGGATCTGTACTTCTCAATAAAAAAAAATATAAAACTCTGAGATCAAATCCTTGTCTAATTTAATACAACAAATTTTATCACAGATTATATTAATTACAACTTGAGTGAAAAGAAGACATCTTGAAATATTTACGTTTTGTAGTATTAGGAAGGTGGTGGATTTTTAATTTTTTTGGCTTTCAGGACAGTGTGTATTTGAGCTGGCCTGGACTCCATAAGCTTGTGCATCTGGTCTCAGACTTTTGCTGCTCAGTGTAGGATTATGGGAACATGTGATACAGTTTTGTGATCAGTTGTAAAGTTGTTATTATTATTATTATTATTATTATTATTAGTTAGAATGATTTACCTTTCTTAGGAAACAAGTCCACCAGAATTACATGATGTTATCACCCTGCAAAGAGTTTTATCTATAAGTAACACATTGCATAAAAATATTCTTTATTTCTAAATTACAAAAGCAGAAATAGAAACAGCTGTACCCACCCATTACACATTAGGGTTTTCTGGCAACTCACAGACAATCCTTGTCTGTGCCTTCTTTACTGTACAATAAAATGCAGCCTAGAACCATTGGTATTTCCTACATGGGGCTCAATAAAAGTAAGGCAGCATGCTGAGGCAGACATGTGCAATAAACATCGATTAACAGTGGATTTCCAGAATGTCGGGAACCAACGGGAATGTGTGAATGTGTCTGAAAGGTGAATATGTTGACCACGTGCTGTAAATAATAAATATGAAACTAAGTATATCTATTTTTACGCTCTGGTTCCTGAACTTTAGGACAGCCTGTAGTTTAAGACGTTTGTATAGAGGTCTAGTATTTTGCAGCGTTGTTTCATTAATACATGAGAATTTGCTCTCAGTTACTCTGAAAGAAAATTCCTTTCCAGTATTTACTGTTGTGAGAGGCTCATTGACATCCCTGTGTTTGTGTGTGTTTGTTTGTTTGTTTGTGTGTGTGTGTGTGCATGCGCTCGCATGTTTTGCTCTGTAGTGCTCAATCACTGTCAAGTTCAGCACATACCAGCTGTGCTCTTCCAGTGTGTCAGTGATGTCATCCATCCAGACTCTGTCACCATGGAAACCTATAAACCCGCCTTGTCATGTCTCAGCACAAGGGTGAAGGTGAGGATCTCCCTTTTTTTAACCTGATTTATATATTATTCACTATTATTTATCCATTTATGTTTACTAAACACACAGTCAGGAGGATTATGATGATTCATCATTCTTTCACTCTCTTTTTTTCCCTTTAGCTGGAATCAAGTCCAAATATGGAAATACTGCAGAAATTAACCAGAGTTAATGACGCTCACAGCAATCTTTACACATAGAGGAAGTTTCTCAGAGGGGTACACTGTTTTTCTATTTGTAATGTATTTTTATGGCCATTAAACACATTGTGCTCTGGGAGAGTGTGGACTTTTTAGGAAATGTGGACTTTTTATTTTAATGGGCAGCAGGTGGCGCAAAATATTAGACTTTCATTTCTGATTCTAAGGTGAGCACCAGTTGCATTACAGAGTAACCTGTATAAGCCTTAAGGGTTTCTGTGTGTTCTGGAAAATGAAGAAATTCATTTTTTCCCCCTAGTTGTCATGAAAAACAGTCAGAAAATATGAACATGGACAAAATGTGCTGGAAGAATATTAAAGTGTATCTTCAAATGACATTGCACATATATATTTTTTTATTGAGAAATAACTCAATAATTGCATTACAGATATTTGGAAAACATTCATCACAAAAATGATTTAAATAGCTTTAGCAACATCACCGTGCTGTTCCAGGAACAGAAACGTAAGCCTGCTGTGCTGGGTCCGTTCATTCCTTATGTGATAAAGAATGTAATAAAAAATGTGACTCATCCTGAGATTACCTTCTGTGATCAGCTGTACAGTGGCTATAAAAAGTCAACACACTTCTGTTCAAATTGCAGGTTTCAGTAATGCACCAATTAAACTCAGCTAAATACATATCAGGTATTTAATGGGAGATAGCAAAAAACAAAACTTTAATAAAAAACTAAGCACGTAGGAAACAACCGTTAATAACTTGGATGGCAACCCATGACTCAAACTCGTTCGGAAGTAATTACCAAAACCCGTCACCAATTACTGGATTCTAATTAACCCAGAGAATGGTTTCATTTTGGTTTCCCTGCAATTTTGAAGGGGAAAAAACAAGCTGCAGGAAAATGAAGCATTGGCTGCATTGTACAAAATGTGGTGATCTTTTGATGGAGTCTACACAGAGAAATGGGAGATTAAAGTGCTTATATAATAATGTATTTTACTTCATGATATGAGTTGTTGATATACATTAGCAGGTATTTTACTCAGTGTCTTATAAATTGCATAACATCCAGCATCATGTAATTGCTTTGAACAGTAAGACTGGGCTCTGTTTCATCCCTTGAGGTCAGTAAGAATTTCCTAAGAAGAAGTGTGTGAGAACATTTTGTAAGCGATTTTGTCATATATGGATGTTGCACACTCTTAAAACACAGCATATAACTGCTCAAATCTGGATCTTGTAGATTTGTCTTCTTGACCTGATTGAGCTTAAGATCTTAAATCACAACTAGCTCCTATGACTCCTTATTTAATCAATATCATGCAAGCTAGAGTGCTGTTATTCTGAATATCAGCACGGCTATGATTAGGGTGATGACAGTAAATCACTACCATGAAGATATTCAGTACAACAAAGGAGCCACAGTACAACAAAGGTTGCCATGCATCACACAGACTTTTCAGGCAGAGAATTTTCTTTTCTGTGTGTATGGAAACACAAAGAAAACAAAGAAAGAATCACTCAATCAACCAATCACTCAATCATAATCCTAACTTTGACTCACCTCATTAACATTTATACCCAGGACATACTCATATAGCCATGAATATTTACAAATCCTCAATAATATAATGAATAACAAGTGCTTTACAGTTAATGGTTTTTTTTTTTCCATTTTAATTGTTGCCTTTCTAATTGATTCATCAATCGATTTAAAAATAAATATAGATATGTGTATCAATCAATGACGTATCAATCCAGGTACAACTGCTGAATGTAGCAAGACCGTTCTCAGATGTGACCCCACATTTACACACTGTGTTCATGTTATAACACACATAAGTCCTGTTGTTCCTTATGAGCTCCCCTATAGCTCATCTTATTTCCATCCACAGCCCTTCATTAGTGTTTAGAACTACATGACTGTCTGTTTTCATCACAATAGTCTATCTGATATTCATTTCAGTGTCAAATTGTGTATTGCAGCTGTACAGGGAATGATCGAATAACCTAAATCTTGGCGATCTTTTGTGGTCCCTTTCTGATAAGATGTATACGTACAAAAAGCACCTAGATGTTAACTTTAATAAACTTCTGGCACTGAATGTGTTTATGAATGAATTCCACATTAAGGAGGCAAATCGTAGACGCCTCAGCTTCTGAATAAAATCTAACAGTGAAAATAAATTTATCACATAGCTTGCAGGAACATTGTGTACTCACACTTGGCGCATGTGTTCACGTGCGTGTGCACTGATGCATGACTGCTCACATTGCCTGGGATTAACTGGGAGGATGCGACGCTAAGCAGTTTTAGCTGGTACTCCTTGCAGAAAGGGGAACCTGGTACTCTTGCCGAGTCAACAATCTTAAAATAACGCAACGATGTTCGTGAAACTCTGAAACTTCACCACTGTTGGACAACACAGCATATTGCTACATGACATATAATGATACCTGGAGTTATTTGCTTGAGAATTTGTTTGTAGGATTCCTGGTTTGTAAGGCAAATCTGCCAAATAAAACAGACATTTATTTATTTTCTTTCAAACATTTTGCCTGATGTAGTGGTGCAGTGGAACGCACAGGTTCAGTCTCTGGGTTTAGTCTCGAGTTACTGTCATGTGAAGATTTGTATGTGTGCACAGCTTTTCTATTGTTTCTTCATTTTCCTATAAACACTGTGCAGATAGGTCAGTTGACTACAGTAAATTGCCCTGAGGTGTAAATATGTTATGCATGGTGCGCTATGCAGGTGCGGGCCGTGCATTTGGTACCTGGGCCTTCAGTGTTGACTTACCCGACTTAATCCACCTCTTAATACCATCACTATCACGTCACAATTATAGAAACAAGGCGTGGCATTACAGAGAGAGGCATTTCACGTATCGAGGGTGAATACCATTTCTATTAAAGCAAGTAACCCAGTTATGACAACTCCAAACCTCAACACTACAGCTACAGCTGTGCCACATACATCATCTGGAGCTTAGGGGGGGTTGTCCGACCTCTCCTCACCATGTCTAGCTTTTCTGGAAAAGTCTGCATTGTAAATGGATTTTTAAGTATGTCCCAGACCAAGTCAATTTCTCCTCCTCAATCAGACATTGTGGAGTAAAAATTTCTAACTCAATATTAATGTGTGCAGATCTCTACAGACGTGTTTTGCTAGTTGAACTTGATTGTAACAGTTTTGCTCTGACCAACCAATCAGAGGTCGGAAAAATGCTAGCTGACCCTGTGAGGAGAATTTAAAATCTTTTTGGTTAAAGAAACAGTCCCATTGCTAATATTGTTTAAGTTATCTTCCAGCTCTACTGATTCTGAAGACCCTGGACAGATTAGATTGACATGGCAGCACATAGAGACAAAAAAATCTAACATCCACATACACGTACTGGAAGCAGTGCAGCCAAGAGAAACACTATGGAATGAAGAGAATAGAGTGTTGGGAATAAATTAATACAATTTCATGGGACAAATATAAGAATTTATATTGTTAATATAGGTCAGTGCTTCTGACAGTGTTTAGGCCAGAAGAGAAGGCCTTGCTGGCCCTGACAGCCCATCACTGATGCTATGATGGTTTGCTGTTCTCCCAGTATGTGTCACCTTAATGTTACCATGATAGGATCTACTGCAATCTTGACAGAAGTATAGCAGTTGAAGATAAATGAAAGAATGCGTTTTTGAAATGTTATGCGTTATGGGATGCATTGAAACCCTAACAGCACAATGAACTAATATTAATTGCGAATCTGAACTTAGTTTTAATAATTGTGGCCCTGTTTTTTAAATGTAGCCTTGCTCAAATAGAAAATGCCTTTCTAGATCCATTCTAGTGTTAAAACACTTATCACAGATGTATCAGATAACCAAGTTTTAGAGGCTTTATTACTGTAAACAATGCGAGCATGTTTTGTGGTGATGATGCATAAATGTGCTCTCTATGATAGAGGGAAAGTCCCCGGTGTGTTGCAATCTCACTGTAAACCCTGCCCCTTTCCTCTGCAACTCTGTCCTTAATTGGTAAAGGCTTCACACTTGAGTGGTGTTTCTGCAAACAAAATGCTTGTAGCATTATCATGACATCGTAGAACTATTCATACGTACATCATCTCAGACTGGCGAGACTGCTTCTGAGGGATTACATAAAACCAATCTGTAACAGTCGTTATTTGTCGACAGTGGTTTAATCCTAAATAGTGGGTTCTGTTATATTCAGATCGCACTTAAAGTATAAATGATTGTACACTTGATGGCTCATGCTGTGTGTCGGCGTTACAGTAGGTCACTGTGTAACTATAAAGACAGGTGTGTGCTTAAGGTTCATATACTGCCAACTCATCAGTTGAATATTAACCTAGACACCAATGAACGTGTCCGATTACGTGCTGTTTATTCATATCTCTCAGACAGGGAGCGAGAAACTAACTGTTATATTTATGGTTGGTTTCTGATTGAGTCAACATCTACATGTGCGTCATACCACAAAGAACACATTGTGTGTTCATAAGTGAGCTCTGTTGCATCTGACATATTATCTTTGCTTTTAAGAAAAACAACGGTTCAGTTTCCGTAAATGTTCTTCGTTCGAGCTTTGTGGTTTGTGGTTTGGGAATTTTTTTTTTCTTACTTAATCAAAAAAAGGAAGCACTGCTCCTCACTTTGCAAGAGGTTAATTATGGTGTTTTTATGAACACTTGTTAAAAAAAAAAAAAGCTTAACAATTAGGCTTGTAATCTTGGCTTAGTAATGCAGATGAGTTGTACATGTTTTGACACTACACAGCGATAAGTACTTTATTTTATTCTGCTTATACTGTTTAGGAAGAGTGTGTTTACCATGTAATACAATGCTTTCGGTTCAGAATCAGTAGAGATGGAGGAAGAAATAACTGAAATCATGTAGAGCTACACTCAGTGGTGTCTGATACACAAGTGTTAGGGAGAGTAAATGTATTTTATAGTAAGAAAATTGTAACTAGTAAGAAAATATTACATTTCCATGAAAATTAGATGTTTGAATAATAATAAAAAAAAAGAAATTTGAAATTAGGCAAGGATTAAACAAGAACCGATGCAAACACTTCTGAAAGTGCTTAAAATAATTTTATTGTCAGATAAACACCTTTGCTCAGTTTAGGAATTTTACTTAACTGGAATCATGACGAGCTGAATATTTTCCATCTGTCTCAGCACAGAATGTGACAATGGCTCTACTGTATTTCCAGTAACATTTATTATCTCTCAAACATCATCATAAAAATATTTAAGATATGAAAATTACTTTGAGTCTATAAGAATTTAACATGTACTTTTGTGTGGCTGTTTGAAGTGTATAATTGTTTATGACCACAAAATAACATCTATCTATCTATCTATCTATCTATCTATCTATCTATCTATCTATCTATCTA
>JAOTRN010000008.1:7282438-7292487 GCA_028566695.1 Bagroides melapterus | reverse complement strand
ATACAGATGCCACTGAAGCAGGCTGTATGATCTCCTTTTATGTTATTGTGAATAGTTATTAGCCTGATATACTGTACAGAGTATGAGTCATGAGTCACTGTTGTTTCATTTTATTTCTTCTTTCTTCTACTGGAAGCAGCACTAAAGGGAAATATGGCTTCAACACAGTTTCTAGAACAGATTGAAATGCTTTTAAAACATAAGGGGACCATGGAAATAACACAAGATATTTACTCACAGCTTTCACTTTAATACATGAATCAGTTTATTGGAAAATTTCCTAGCAAGCAGTCGTCCATAGTATAAAATATAACCTGATTCAAGACACTGAAGTTGAGGGAGCATTTGAAGCCATGAATGTGACACACCGGATCTTTTTTGCACCTTCTCACAAATGAGGGCTGGTGTGTGATCCTGCCACTTGCTACAGTTGAACATTTTGTGCCCGCAGTGATGAAGCGGCTCTGGAGGTGTTGCTGTGATTCAGATGAACTGAGCTGATCATCTTTACTGTAAAACAAGCTTGAAATCTTTACACTACTGTGTGTTGTCTAAAGATATTAGTATGAGGTTTAAGGAATACTGCATAATCAAACTCAAATTTTATTCATCACATACATATACACTCACTCACAATCATATACACTACATTCAGTGAAGTGCTTTTTTGTGTGAAATAGAATAAAAAAATAAGAATAAAAAAGACTAGAAATTAAACACAGAATGTAACTGTACAAGTAAAGAAACAGGAAAATATACAAATACAGTATATAAATACAGATGCAGTATAATTGTTATGAGTAAGGTGTGCATATGTGAGCAATTATGTGCAGGTTTGTGAATATATTGCTTATCTGTTGTGCAAAAAAAAAAAATGTTTGAGGTAATAGGCTTTTATTGCTCAGACAGGTCCAGAACAGTCCAGGTTCTAGGTGTTGTCCTGGTTAAGGGCCAAAAAGGCCTACTGGAAGAAGCTCCTCCTCATTCTCTTTGTGCTGGCCTTCAGGGAGTAGAAGAGCTTCTTTGATCACGAGGAGAAGATTTAATTGTTTGAAAGCCTGAGGTCTTTTATTATGTTCCAGCACTGCTTGCTGTAGATATTCTGCAGGTCAGGGAGCTGCAGATGGTGTACTCAGCTGAACACAAAACCTTCTGGAGAGGCAGCTTCATGCTTCTTGGTGCTGCTCCTAATTAATATATAACCATATAACTGACTTTTTACATAAGAGTCCACAATGCAGTTCATTTCAGGCACCTCTTCAAGTAATTTGTAAAGAACTGATCATTCAGTGGTTTAAAAAAAAAAAAACATCTTCATGTTGGAGGTCTTTCGTTTTTAACACTAACACATGCATTAGTGAGTGATGCATATCCAGTGCTTGAGATGCATGACGCTAAAGAAAAATATGTCATGGCAAGAATGGTTGATTAATGGAAGGCTAGCAAACAATTGTGTCCCCAAAAATGAATATTTCAGCACCGATATTTATTTCATCTGAGAAAATATCTGTATATGGACTGCTGCCGAACACAGGATGGGGAAAAATCTTTCCCATAACCAAAGATGCACTTCTCTATTCATCTGTGCTTCAGCTAAATGGCCTTTATTAACCCTACATAAGTCACATGAGCCAGAAGTGTGTGTTTCTGTGCAGATTTATGGGTGACAGAAAAAGAAAAAAGGAATGAAGAAACGTCCCTTGTGTGGTTGTGCATTCAATTAAGACGTCCCTGGGTATTTTAGCTGGTGCTAATTACACAATATAATAATTTGTTTAACGTTAGAATCCAGACTTTTAGCTTTGTATGACTTTTAGCTTTGTCATCAGTGACAGAATAGTTAATGTTAGCTAGTTTGTTGTCGATATAAGCTACAGAGTTGAACTACACTATATAATGTTAGCCATTAGCTACCAGGAAACACTGCTGGTTTAATAATAGCCTAATGTTAGCTAGTTTTCCTATTAGCCAAGCTAATTACTAAAGTCAAACAGTAACTTTCCAAGAGTTGAGACTCTTAATTGGTGGCCAGTGCTCAGTTATTATTGTTATTGTGTTAGAGATAACACATCAATCAATATATGAGGCAATTTGTGCACTTTCATTTCCTTCTACATATTATGTTATTATGTAGCAACGATTTTATGTGACAGATGGGAGTGAATGCACCGGAACAGGGATTACATCAGGTGTGTTTATTCCAGTATTGAGACAACCCCCACCCCCCACAACACACCCACACCCACACACACACACACACACCCACACCCACACACGCACATATACAGTCCCAAAGCATATATGAATCACTGCATGTGAAACTCTTAACACTGACTGTGCATTTGTGTCAAGCATTCACTCACACCCTCTGTGAGCATGCCTGTGCATGTGTGCGTGTGTGAGTGTGTGAGCGCAGAGGTGTTAAACGTTGTGTTATGTAAGTGTGAGACCCATTGCTGTTTGGATGCTGATTATCAAATGCTCTAGTCAGGGAAATTATCCAGTATAAGAGACAATGCCAGATGTAAATACATACCTACATTGAACATCATGTTGTTTTATTATATTACTGATATTTTATTAGTTGTTATTAACCTTTCATTTGAAATCTGTTCTGTACACAGCTCAATGATATCTGGATCAATTCCAAGTTTGGTTTGCTGTCTGAGTTTCTGTGCATGCTCTCGCTTTGTTTGCGTGGGAAAGTATCCAATCCGTTTCAGTTTTTGCATCCTTTATTTTTTTTTTTAAGCAATTTTATTAAACTATTTTTTTCTTAAAGTTCAGACGCTTTATTTAGTATCTTGTAAAAGCAACATTACAGCTTCTGTTCTCTACAAGGTTTGTACGCCTGAATTTGGTCAATTTCTTTCATTCTTCCTGGGAGATCCTCTCAAGTTTAAACAGATCAGATGGAGGTTTGTTAACTGTAGGGATCAAAGAAGATTTGCGCGTGCCCCCCTTTTTTCAATGTTTTTACCGTGCCTGGTTTTCTCCAGAGGTAACACTTGGAGTAAATCCTAAAGAGTTAGAATTTTGTCTCCTCAAACCAACAAATAATTTTCTCCATATTCCCAAAGTCTATTAAAATACTGCTATATAACTTTTACTCAGGAATGGCATCCATTTTGGCTGATTGATAGAGTCTAGGCCAATTCAATTCAATTCCAGTAGAGTTTATTTGTGTAGCATTTTTAACAATTCACATTGTCTCGAAGCAACTTTATAGAAACAAAATAAAACTATTATATATATGTTACTATATATCTCTATATTTCTATACTATATGTAATATTAAGTTATTATACAGTATATCTCTATAACATCTATCCCTATTGAACAAGCCAGAGGTGACGTGGCAAAGAAAAACTCCCTGAGATGATATGAGGAACAAACCTTGAGAGGAACCAGACAGGAACCTCATCATCATTTAGATGACACTGGAAAGGAAATAATGTAAATGTAAATAATTTCCTTTCTATAACGAAGAAAGAAGGTCTTCTTTGCCTACGTGTATTGCCATCTCTGCAGAGAACATCTGAAGCTCTGTTAGTGTCCCCATTGTCTTGTTCACATCTTGCTTTCAAATCTTATAATGGTTTTCTTCCCTTGCCCAGATCTGACCTACACTGTGAATTGTGTGACCTTATAAACACGTTGACGTGCCCTTTTTTTAAATCAGGACCAATCAGCTGAATTTGCCATCAAGTTTAGCTACAGCAAAGATCCTTCAAAGCTACAGTATATATAATCATTCAAAGTTACGTATATATAATCACAATAAGATGTGATTACGTATAATTATTCTGTTGAGCAATAGCCAAATATCTAAACATGCATTTTGTATGTAGAGAAAATGAAATGTTACAAATACTTTCTGAACCCACTGTAAACAGTAGTCACAAAAAGAAGTAATTTAAAAAAACATTTATTTCACAAAGCACAAGTGTCATCAGAGTGATACATGTGTTCTGACTGCCAAAGTATGCACTATAATGTAATCTGAACAGCAGTGAGCAAAAGACACATGAAATTTAATCACCGTTTCCAGCAACCATAGACTTTGTCCAAAAATTAGAGCACAGTTTAAACACTTTCATTTAATTATTCCGTTCAGGTCTTGGGTGCAATATTTTCATTCTCAACATTCCAGTTGAGTGACTGAAGCCTTGAGTCATGGCTACTGTTGGTCTAGTTTTCTCCAGCACACAAGAAGAACTACAACTCTGCCTATACACTGTTTTTCTTGTATCACAGTTTTCATTCGGTTTATCTCCAGGATCAGCTTTTACTTTTCTATCTGTAAAAAACAAAACCTCCCACATCAGGTTTTACCGTGTATACGAGCAGGTGGCTCCATATTGCTTTCTTTCATTCACTCTCTATCTGTAAAGCTGTATATGATACCTTGCACCAACCCATAAAATACTGCGAAACAACATAACACAAAGAATTTATGTAGAAAAATAATTTTATAAACATACAAGACATCGATATTTGTGTAAAAGTTAAAGTTAAGTTTCAAAAAACAAACCAGTTTCAAACAGCAACACCACCTCATTTCTTGACTTTCTTCACACAAAGTTTTTGTACAAAGGTTGTGTATAGTTAAAGTTGGGACACAATCCCCTCCATGAAAGTGTCACTTTTTGTGATTTAGATTTTTTCAAATCTGGCATCTTATCAGCGTCCTTTACCGGTTATATTCAGTAATGCTAAAAACGTTAATTAAATAGATCCAACACAATTACACTTAGCAAAATATAATATACACATAGGAGAACTAACCAGCACAAAAATATTTAACAATGATGATTTGGAGAATCCTCTGAGCGCCTGTATGGCTTTGATTTAAATAAATAGAAGTAAATACATTCAGACATATAAAAAAGATAAATAAAACCTACTTACAGTAAACGTCCCATTTCGATAGAAGGTACAATATAGTTTAGTTATTATTTAAAAAAACAGAAGGAAAAGTTCTACTGCTGTTTCAAAATCTGATATAAACCTTTGTAGGCAAGTTGTCCACCAATGCTATTAAACTTAATGCAAGATCTCGTAATGAAATTAAATATTGACATTGGAATGTCACTTTGGCTTTTACAAAAAAAAATAATAATCGATTACCCAGATGCAAAATGTGCTCATTACAGCGGCTGCAATCGAGAAAGCTCAAATAAATTATACACTGTGTTTCATTTACAATCATGGTCTATTGAAAATACACATCTGAGTAAGACTGCAAGAAGAAAAGCACACAGACCTACAGGTTTATACTTGGCTGATATGCTGGATGGCTCTCTAGTAACAAAAGAAGCGTGCAATCTGGAGTTTAAAGCACTTTCAAATCGATAAAGGCAACAGCATGTGTTATATAACAACAGTCTCAATACAGCGTGCTACCCAGGCACCCTGTTCTTTCTTTTTTCTTTCCGACAAAAAGATGTTCTGTAAAAACTTTTCTGTACACTCCTCTGTTAGTCTAAACAAACTCCTGACCAACTCTGAAGAAATGTACACTGTTTTTAAAGAGGATTTCATTTCTGTGTAGCTTATAAAGCATGAGAGTCTTTGAACCAGATGTCCGCTCACTTTCAGAAGTCCTGTCTCTCTGAAGCGTGGCCATTGTAAAGATCGAGAGCTGGGTCCTGTTCCAGACCAAACAGAGAAAATTGCACGTTTTCTAGCACAGCCAGTGCAAAGTGTAGCTGCGATTCTGCCGTCATTCAGGACGCAGACCTTTTAAAGAGCCCGACTGTAACAGTGGACAACGTGGGGCACTTCCCCTTCTCCATTAAACACACCACTCCTAGAGGCATTTTGCTTGGTTCAGTCCTCAGTGTCAGGCTGCACTCCCAGCATGCCATGCAACTCCTCTGCAGCGTAGCCCAGGAGGTTCTGGAGGTCGCAAACAAAACGGTAGACGTAGCGCTTTCCAGCTGTTTTGTGGATGATGTTCTTGTCATAGTAGTAGCGCAGGCCACGGCTTAGCTTCTCGTAGTTCATCTTGGGCTTGTTTTTGCGGCGGCCCCAGCGGCGTGCCACCTGCAGAGAAACACGTGGTTTAAAATTTGACAGAATCTGTGTCCTCACATATGTCGGTCTTCATTATATTCCATGTATTCTTTGCAATACTTTAGGGTAGAATGTTAGAATTGAACCATTTTTGAATAAAACAAGTCCAGTCAGCTTGACTTATTATTACTGGACACTCAAATGAATCTGAAATAGTGAAGACCATAATGCTAACTCTCTTACCTCATCAGGGTCAGTGAGTTTGAACTCCCAACCATCTCCAGTCCAGCTGATGATGCCCTGGCAGGTTGTATCTGTCAAGAGCTCCAGCAGAAACTGCCACAGCTGAATAGGGCCACTTCCTATAAAGGTCACCACATTAACAACAAAGGTTTAATTAAAGACAGAGAGTAAAAAAAGTGCAAAGGTGAATGAAAGAGACTACTGCACCACACACACACCAGTGAATCCAGCAAGCACAGCGGCAGGGATGACAGGTTTGCCCTGCTCCAGCGGCTCGTTTCTCTCTTGTACGTAGTCTTTAAAGGACAGGCCTTGCTTGCCCAGGCTCAGCGGCACTGAGCTGTACTCGTCATCAAAACTGTCATAAGATGGCACACGCTGGGTGTCGGCCAGGGATGACTGACTGCCCCATGAGTGCAGGACACGCTCGGTTCCCTCCAGACTGTCCACACTCTCAACAGAGGTCTGCTCGTGGGATGAGACTAGAGGATGACAGACAAATTGCCATCATAATCATCATAAGGTTCTAATAGCATGTCAGGAGACGGATTCGTTTAAGCAAACAGGTTATTAGACTTACAGTGTGTGTTAAGGCGTGGCTGGGATTTGCCATTTGGGAATTCCTGACTGATGTAGCTGACGTTCACCGTGCTCAGTTGAGGTTTTGGGAACATGGAGAAGTCTGCCTCAGAGATCAGAGGGGTGGGACTACCCGGGGCCTCAAATAGCTCCCTTAGGAGGCTGCTAGTATTGTCTGTGGCCTGCAGTGCATACTGTGTGTCCTCCACACTGAAACCTTTAGACACAAACATGTTTGGTTAACATTTGTTTAGCCCAAGAGAAATCTTATAAAGGCAATAAACACTATTATTATTATTATTATTATTATTATTATTATTATTATTATTATTATTAAATAGCTGTTTGAGACATCACTACACTGAAATATTTAAAAAATTTTCATTTTTATTTAAAAATTTATATCTTTTTTAAAAGTCTTCATCCTAACTGTGGCTGGGATGGTCAGTAAATAAATATTTTGGATTAAACAATGAATGTTGCTCTCCTGGAAATTTATTTTAAAAAGAAGTTTTATTCCTAGTGGACTCAATAAATTGCTGTACTGCATTCTTCACATATTTATTCATCAAGAATTATAGATTTAAATTTGTAATATCTGTACTTCTTGCACGCAGAAGAGAAGGCTTTTACCTCTCATCATCTGTTCTAGGTGCTCCCAAAGAATATCACCCACGAAGTCTGGAGCTAATTCCAAAAAAACGTCTTTCCCCAGGTCACACAACTCCTGACCGCTCATATCAAACTTGAAGAAGTTCACATTGGTGAGGCTGAACTCGCCAGCGGCCCAGTGCAGCCACTGTTGGACATGCTGCTTGTTCCATTTCCGTGGATCTGAAAGATGAATAGTATACTATGAAACTTTCAAAATATTAGAAGTTAGAATTCATTTGAGTGAATGAAAGCTTGGTGTTTTTATCATGTCTAAACAGTTTAGAAAGCAGATAGTGACTCACTGTTTGAGATGCCCCAGATGCGCTGAACTTTGCCGAAACCATTAAAACTGTCTTTCAGAGCCTGGCTCATCACTGCTTTGCTGCAGGGAGTCAACAGTGGTACAGAGCATGGCCCCAGGTCTGAAAAACAGTGGGATTTAGATGTGAATAAGCTACTTCTTAAGACACAATGACAGTACAGTCTTTGTTTGACAAAAAGATTTGACAACAAATCTTTTGTTCATGATTGTACACAATAGCATTTCTTGGTGCCCTTGAATCATATGTACAATACAATACTGATATAAACTTAAACTGATGTATTTCTCATGGGGTGTTTTGGTCTTGTACCTTGTGGAGCACACTCCAAACCACATGGGACTTCCTGAGCTGCCTGCTCCTCCTCCACTAATGAGTAAAACCCAGAGAATAGAGACATGGGGTCTTCAAACAGCTCCAATGCTACCTGCCTCTGTAAAAAAAAAAAAACATCCCTTTATAGTTAGTGTGACAATATTACAGCACAACACTAAAGGGACAATATGTTCTCAAACTAATTATGGCAAGCAGTAAATTCAGAATAATATTTTCTGCTAGATGAATGAGGCCTGCTAATTATATAAAAAAACCCCGACAATGAATCATTAAACTTTACAATGTCTGATGAAATTCACAGAAGTAAGGCAGGCACAGATAACGCACAAGAGGAAAAAACCCGAGGGCACTCCCTTTCTATACAAGCAATATTACTCAAACACGAAAAGTCGGAGCCTTTGACCATATTTGGTTTTCCTGTTCCGTGTCAGCCAGGCTGCGCGTGGGCAGAACCTCCAATGAGGACGCAGCAGGGCTACTCTTCAGAATCAGATTAAAACCTGTCCTGTTCCTTTTAGATTAGATTAGACCCACTTACGCAGCGGTCAAATTCGACTACAAAGCCTCATACACGCATTATTCTGAATCTCCTCATTATCCTCCATAGCACAGAGAGGAGGTCTTATATATTTTATCAATTAACCAGAAGGACTTTAAAAATCTCTCTCTATATATATATCACTACATCTGAAGAGAATTATTTAACCCCACTCAACATCTGATTGAAGTGTGGAGTAGATGTGAAATGCGAATTTAAATAATAACTATTCTGAATTAAAAAAGCGATCATGCAGAGGCAAGAAAGTATCTGTATCATGAAGTCCATGACAAGGCTTTCTAAGTAGTACAGAATTTCCGACATTTTGCGAGAAAACCAAGCCTGTGGTCCTTACCTTTAGGCGCCGATAGCCCGACGACAGAGGTGTCACTTGGTCCATGCTGAGGTCACACATTGCACTCTGCAAAATAACCAAGAAAATTGTTAAAGTCTCACTTCCTTCCAACCAAAGCACTCAAAAGGCGTGAGTTGATCCAATCCGCGTTTATTTTTCTCCCATGCGTCATATTTCTGTTTCCATTTAGTTTACATTTTTATAGGGGGAAGGGGTGTTGTTGGGTTAGGGGTTCCTCATTGCTGAGAAGTGACTCATCGCGCAGCCGTTAGCAGGCCGGGCGGACCCTGGAAAAATAAGATGAGCGACCACCAGAAAATGTTTATTACACATTCCGGTCGAGACGAATTATGTAATTCATACCATGCACATAAAATTCAACTAACATACCTACTAAAAATGTTATAATCTCTTGATAAACTAAGCTAATTCCCTAAATTACTATTAAATATTACTAATTCGAATATTTTTCAGTGATGAGGAGTTGCTGGGATCAGCTCAGCTGTAATCGTCCCTAATGCAGAGACGCTTAGAGTTTCCAAACAGAGGATCATAAACCGAAGCCTACTAACCTGTTGAATGTTTACGCGGAGGCAGTAACGATATCCAATCACAAACTGTCAAAGCACAGTAGAGTTAGTTCTTCCCAGGGTATATTTTGAAAGTAATCCTGTGAATAATCGCCTGGCTGACTCACCAAAACGGTGCGTTATAATAACTCGGAGACACAGACCTGCGGGTGAATGAAGTAGCGCGCGCGTCTCAGCGCTCTTTACAGGAGGAGGTGGGCTGAGCCACGGCGCCGAGCGACTCCGCCTCTTGCCGTAAAAACTGAACTGACGCTTGAGCGAACATTACCATGGTTTCAATAGCAGTAACATAAACAATTGTTTACTAAGGAACTTCGGCCTTGAAATTATTTATATTATTTGTTTTTTTCCAGTGCTATTAAATGTTCTGTTTTGATTGGTGAAAAATGAATTAATTTATCAAAATGAGTACGGCT
>JAOTRN010000008.1:7107852-7119155 GCA_028566695.1 Bagroides melapterus | reverse complement strand
ATATATATATAAATATTTTACAAATTAATCAAAAACCAGTTCTCTATTATCACCTGTCATCATCTACATACACCACTGACTTGTCAGTAAGTATACAGCTTGTGTTACTATGTAGAGCTCCTTTTTATTAATTTATTTTCTTATAAGGAAGTTTACCTGAAGTGAGCTCACCACCCTGCAGCTTTTCTCCAACACTTTACAAACGCCTTCAGGATTACTTTGAGAGTTGAATAAGAGACTTGTAGAGCCATAGTTATAGATGATGCACCGGTTTTGTGTCGCTATATCACACGCAGCTGTTATCAGGAACAGGAAAAAAAAAAAAACTTTTAAAACAATATACTAATGGCCTTTCAGGTGACGTGAAGTCTGAACAGAGATTTACACCCGTGTAGAATGTCAGTCCAGGATCAACCATTAATTTTTGTATCCATTTCACCACATCACAGGCAAAGTGAACGTAAACCTCCGAGGATAAACATGACCCTGGTCTCTTCTTGCTCGCTGTTACAAAGACCACAAGAAGAAAAATAGCATTCTGAATCTAGAAGTTAGACACAATAGAAAAACAAGACACAAGCAAAAGTTAAGCAACTTTTTTATGTCATACATAAGACCGCTTGAATATAGTACAAAGGGTTTGTCCATTTTTGCCTCTCAGTAACATTTTACTTTACACAGAAAGTCCTGATCGTACAATCTGTGGATAAAAGGTACTTATCCTTCTGTCATGCTGTTCAGCTCTGCAGTGCACACCAGATGTCCTGGAACCAAAGGGAGGAGAAGTGGAGACTCTAAAGTGGGCGTGGAGGCCTGGAGGCCAAGGATCGGGGCAGGGAGGGGAAAGCCGCAGTGGTGCGTTCGTCCTGGGGTAGTCGCAGTTATGCGACTCGGAGCGAAGAGCCGATGTTTTTCGAGGATGCGCGGTTCGGACTGTTGAAAAAGACCGCTGTGCACTTTGCTACATGCACCTCCAGCAATAGCCTACATTCATTTTTCACATGGACCCATTTATTGAAGCGTGTGCCAAATGAACACAACAAAAATATCTCCTGTACTAGGCATACATAATCTCTTATGTATACGAATATATGAAAACACTGCCGTCATTCGGATTTGTAGACACACATCCACACACTATACCCTGTCTATTACATTTAAGGTATGAAGATCTACTCTCTTGTTAGATTTAAACCCTAGTTTTGCATTTGTACTGGCATTGTCAACTACTTTGGGCTGGAAGCACTGATACCCATTTGACTACCACAGAGTTCCACTGCATGGTCACCAAGCTGACTTAAATGTACTCAAAATACCATTAGGAAAAAAGTAGTGAGTTCTAAACTTCCTTTATTTAAAAAAATATAAATATGTACATAAATTCTATTTCAGCTATTAAAATGGGGTCACAAAGTAAACACCTGAAGCCTGGGTTTTTCATGGACTCCTCCCATTAGCTGTCCTTTGCTGCTGGCCAAGAACAAGAACCCTATAGGACCATTTACCTTGTATTTATAGGCATCAATCACACTCACAAGGAGAGAGAGCAAGAGTGGGAGCGTGAAAGCAGGACGGGGTACGAAGATACCTTCGGCGAAAGTGTGGAAAAGAAAAAAGTAAGAGCGACAGGGAGACGACTTTAGTAGACCAGGCTGTGCTCACACAGATCCAGCCCAGCTCGTGAGCCACACAGAGCCCGATCTGGGAAAAAGAGCAAGGTTGGATCTGAACACACACGTTGCGTGCTGAGCAGGCAGGGGCTGCATGTTTTGCTCGGTACACTTTCTGCACAGTTTGTTCATGAGAGCACGGTGCTGTACACTTAAGGCAGTGGAACCCAGATAATGAGGCACCTCAGAAATAGGCGTCTAACTGGATTACGCAGCGCACCGCTTCTCCTTGTCCTCACGTTGACTTGCTCAGTGGCCACCCTGGAGCTCTGGAACCCGCAGAGCAGCCAACGGCACGGGCATCAACCCTCCCTCCACCTCACAGAATGAAGTAAAACTAAAATCTACAACAAGAGTTGTTTCAGTTGTTTTACGCTGTTTTCCTGTTTCAAATAGGAAAAAAAAAATGGATACTGTTCGGGATCCAGCTTTCAGGAAATATGCCGCATTAACAACAGTTCCAGTTTCAATAAAGCAATAGATACAGCCATTTTACTGACATTTAAAAAAAATCTGATACACCTTGTTTCAAAGTGCACAACTGCTACATTATTGGTTACAGACATCTATGTGCTATAAAAAAACTGCTTTGGTACAATAAATTATCAAAAGGGAAAATAAACTCTCCTAAAATTCACAGCATAATTGTGAGGCAAAATAAGCAGTCACACAAACGTCTGCATGTTAAGATTTCAAGGGTGAAAAAAGAAAAGGGGAAGGAAAAAAAAAAGTGCAGAGGCTCCAAAGTAAATTACATGCTGAAAAACAACAAAATTAAAATAAAGCAAAGAAGAGAACGCCAAAAAAAGCAGTAAGGGACACAGTAGTAGCTGTTTCCATTCAACTTGCAATACTACTTCTGTGAATTCACAAGGCCAGCAAAAACCAAAACAAAACAAAACAAAACAAAAAACAAAAAAAAAAAAAGAGAGACTCCCAAATAGTAGATTTCTAGATAAGGAAGGCCTCGAATAACCATTCTCATACTCTGTTTCCTATTTATCATGTGTAAAGACTTGTGTATTCCAGATTTTAAAAAATACAGGAAAGCTATTTTCCCCAGATTAAGGGTAAATGTCCAGCTTCTCTTCATTCAGTGCGTGATAAGGCCATTTTTCAAACGTGCTGTCCACCGCTGCCCAGTACCAGGCTCCTGCCGCCTCCACTGCCCACTCTAGAGCGCGTCACCACACAGAAACACCAGCAAAAACTGCTGCTCTGGGACACACACAGCCCAGGAGCGAGCCGCAAAACTGCACCCTCTATGGGAGAGACACCCCACGCTCTGCCTTTTAAAGGAGACACTTGCAAGACTGCACCCTCTACACAGCATGCCTGCTCTCTCTAGTGCTGCTGCTCTGCTAAACTCAAATCAGAGAACTGCACAAGAAGGGAAAAGAAAACATCCAACAAACAAGCCTGCTGAAAAAAAAAAAGGAAACAAAAAATGGCAGTTGAAAGATTAACCGTTGGTGAAGATTTTTTGTTTTATAACACATTGCATTTCAGGTGACTACAGCCAGAGAAACGTCCACTTCAAAGACCGCTGGACCTTCTTCCAGACCTTAAATGGAAACCTAATTTCACGGCTGCCAGGAAGGTGCATATGTTAATACTCAATTTAAAAAGAGCTGAGTGAAAAGGAATAAATGTATGATTATATCATTTTTAATAATAAAATGAAATTCAGTTGAAAAGCGTTCAAAAAACGAACAAACAAACAAAAAGACTGTAACTGACTGAAACAGAGGCCTCCAGCAAGTGAGCAGAGAGGAGTTTTGAGCGCACATGCGGCATCAGTTGTCATCTCCCTTCTCTTTTACAGCAGCTTTTTAATCTCTATGCACTTTTTCTGAAAAGAAAAAAAAAAAAAAAAAAAAAAAAACAAACAAAAAAAAACCCACCAGCGTTTTTTCTTTTTTTTTTTAAAAACCACACACACAGAGGGGGGGGAAAGCGGTCCTCTCAGCGTAGTCAGGAGCTGGCCACTGAGCTCTGCTGCACACATACACCAGCCATGGGTGAGTCCTCACGGTCCAGGCCCTGGCGCAGGCCCATATGAGTCTCGGCTATGAAGCCCGAGTTCGTAGAGAGTGGGTATGCAGCGTGTCCGGCTGTGCCTGTTTCCTGGCGTGGGTTGGAAAAGGCGTGCCCGTAGCCTATGCCCAGTGGCAGCGGGCGACTCTGGTAGGCCTGGTGTGGGTGGTGATGGTGGTGGTTGCCTGTAGACGACGAGGATGTAGATGAGGACGAGGCCGAGGAAGACAGCGAGGTCATGGACAGGTGGCCATGCGACACCTCCATGGAGTCCTGCGTGGAGGCGCCGCTGTGTGAGGGCGAATAGATGCGAGGACGTGGGCGTGCCGGGCCTTGCCCGTGCTGGCCGTGATGGGCATGGGGATGGTGGTGATGGTGATGAGAGCTGTGTGGGTGAAGGGGTTTGGGCTGGTGGGGAGGCAAGTGGAACGTTGTCTCTTGGACTGGATGAGTCTCTCCCGCTGCCTGTTGGAGCCCATCTCCACCAACCCAACCCAAAGAGGGCCCGAACGCCTGCCTTGCCTGAGACACACAACAAATACAAACAAATTAGAGCATCAAGACAAAACTGGAGCTAAAACAAAATTTATCATTATAAAATAATTATACATGGTTGTATCTATTCCACATGGTTATCTCTTATGTGTTTGTTTCTTATCTATTTATATCCGTAAACAATATTTTTAGGTTTCTTTTAATTCAAATTTCTTCATCACTGCAACTTACTAAAGTGGAACATCTTTAAGACTGTAACACGAGTCCAGCTGCCTTGCTATTACAAGACTCATTATCAAGTCATTAACTGATATTTAAATTAGCATCCATAATGAGAGTCTGGAATTCATGACCATGATCACTGTTGCTGAGTAAGAAGTGTGTGCTTGTATGTTTATACCTGAGGGCAGAGGCTGTGGCAGTCCATGCCTACTGCTGCACTGAAATGGCCCCCACTTAGCCGATGCTGATGGGTGGGATCAGAGCGGGCACGGCCACTGGTGCTCGTTCCAGAAGAACCTCCTGCAAATGAATGAAAAAAAAAAAACACTTAACTGAATGTGAAATCCACTGCAGTCATTAAAGGCTATGACAAATTAGATATTGTACATAACGGATACAAATGAGATGGTGTTGAATGACGTTCTTTGGGCTCTAAAAAAAAAAAAAACCTGAAACTGACAAGGCACTAGAGACATCAATGACGTGGATCCTGTTGCATGCTCTGCGGCATAGACAATACATCCTTACTTGTTTTGACTCACTGAAGTCTTCAAACATGGTAGAGTGAAAAACTGATGGTTAATGTCAAAATCTGCGTCAAAGAAGTAAAATAACAGACTGACAGTAACGGTATAATAAACTGCCAGTAAAATCAACTGCAAGAGTTGTCATAGACAATGACAGCAAAGAGCAACAGAAGAACGAGAAAGACACCTGCAGTAAAGGCAAAGGAATGAAACCATGCCAGTAAACATGCCTATATAGTGCCACGTCTCTGGTTAGGGTTTACATTGGATTTTTGGCTTTGTCTGATTGGGAAGTTAAAATCGAGCGTGGGGCCAGAGTTTAAGATCAGCTATTAAGGAGTCAGATTAGCCACACTATAGGCAATGAACATGCTACTTTCCTGATAAAATCCTTATATTATAAGTGCTAGGTTCAGAGCAATGTACCTGAGCTGGAGGAGGTGCTGGACGTGGTTCCAGAGGATTGAGACTGCTCCAGTGCAGGGCTTGTGGACACACTGCTGCTGGTGTTGGTGCCCTCGTCGGCTGTCTTCTTAAAGAAGCTGTGCTGCAGCGCATAGTATGGTTGGATGCGGCTCTTCGGGTCATAGTCCAGCATCCGCAAGATCAGGTCCTTGAATTTCAGATAGTCTGCAACGGCATGGCCTGACTCGCCTGCTCTCCGGCCGCCTGGCCCCCCAGCCTCCACACCCAGAATATTGTGCAGTTTACGTGAGCCTGCCGGCTTATACTACAAAAAGAGGAGACGGGATAAGTATTATTCAAAAACACAGAAATAGCACTCAGCAAAAAAGAAACAGATTTTGGTAATTATGGAAGCATTAGTGATTTCAGGAACAGATCAGAAGTCACTGTAACTATGCATCTGTCATTTGTCTGAAAAAGTCTGATGCTACACAAGTCACAACTGAGAAGTCAGGTACTGGTAAGTCATTCCTGATGGGAGTCCGTTGTTGGTATACACTTTTACTTCAAATATGAGGCAACACACCCTTTTCCCATCTTTGGTCTTCTTTGTGCACCACGTGCTATCAGACATCTTCTCAAAGAACTTCCTTGCTTTTGGTGCCTGGTCGAGTATATGACTGGGAGGGACCCCCAAAACTTCCACTATTTTATTCATTTGGTCCACCTGTCAAAAAAAAAACAGAACCACTTTGATTTCCCTCATTATGGAAAAGACATTCCTTGCTAATAAATGAGAGAAGGGGAAAAATTAAATATCTACTTCTTGTGTTGTGTGTGTGTGTTTACTGTCTACATGTGCTTAGTATTTATTTATTCATTCTTATGCTTAGTAAAAACTCGCATATAATGTAAATCCAAGTTAAGTTGCCTGTAAATGGTCAGTAAATGGTTATCCAAATCAAGCTTATTTATAGTACACAATTAATAATACATTGGTCAAATTAATCATATGGTATACATTGATAACCCAATGAAATGTTTAACTATATTGTACCAGCTGGATAAAACTACAGTTTCAGATACACATTCCATCATATATCAGTCTTATTAGTCTTTAAACAGATTTGTGTTCCAAGTCATTTCAAGTAAATGAGTTTTCTGTTCTTTTCTCAGTACAAAGAAACAAATCATAAACAGTATGCATGACTATAGGGGAACTTCAGCGGTTAAGATGTGGGACTACACCACCAAAATGCTACTGCTGAGCCCTTGAGCAAGGTCCTTAACCCTCAACTGCTCAGTTATACAAAAAAAAAAAAAAAAAAAATAGATAAAAGGTAAGTCGTTCTGGATAAGGGCATGGGTCAAATGCTATAAATGTAAATTTAAATGCAATAGACACCAATTACAGTTTCTGAAGAGAGGGAGAAAAAAAACTTTCAAAACTTTCTCAGATGACAAGATAGGAACTTAACTGTATACCATTGTGAATTAGCTACGAAAAACCTCACCAATCAAAAATAATACATGAAAAAAATGCACAAGATGTAAAGAAATTAAATCCTTTCTACAGTGCCTATAGATTACACATAAATAATACACATTACACATCTAATAAAGTATACCTCATTGGCTCCGCTGAACAGAGGCTCTCCGGTGTGCATCTCCACCAAAATGCAGCCCAGTGACCACATATCTATAGCCAGGTCATATGGCATGCCCAGAAGCACCTCTGGGGAGCGGTAGAAGCGACTCTGAATATACTGGTATATCTGAGGTCAGAGGACAGAAACGCAATTCTCTGTTAACCAAGTTTAGAACAAATAATAGCTTTCAGCAGCGTCCCTTTGTCTACTGAAGTTTATCCATTTACTTCTGATCATTAAGTATGTCAGCACTTGACAAAAGCAAACGTGTTAACGCTGGTAAAAGTAAAATAAAAAGAACTAAACATAAAATAAATCAAGAGAAAAAACACTGTACTTAAATAGAATAACCAGGGCCTATTAGGCGCTGTCCACACACCCGTTGTCCCAACTGGCAGGAGCTGCCAAAATCAACGATCTTGATGGCTGATCGCTTAGGATTGCAGAGCAGGATGTTCTCAGGCTTGAGGTCACAGTGGATGATGCTGAGTTCAGGTGTGGCCAAAAAGAGCAGCGCCGTACACAGCTGCTGCGCAAACTTCCGCGTCAAGTTTAGCGATACCCCACGGAAATTTGTGTTACGAAGCAGGTCATACAGGTTGTAGGACAGCATCTCGAACACCAGACAGAGGTGGTTCCGAAACATGAAGTGCCGCTTTAGGTGAACTAAGAACATGGAACAATGGAGGAACATGGATGCCAATATCATGAACATAAATACATTACACCGAAAACACAGACTTTAAATTCTAGATACATTCACACTTTTAAGGAACAATAAAATGGCTTGTAAAAAAAAATAAATAAATAATTTATACTAGGTGACCAAGCCTTTTTGTGCACAAATTTTCACCACAAACACTAGATGGCACCATCAGCCATCAAACAGATTAGCTAAGCTGATATTCTTTTGACTACAATAAAACAGTAGTCAGTGGTTGTATGTTGTATGTAATACTGTAGTCAGTTAGTTTGTCACCTCAAACTGTATTCTCAGCACGGTTTATATAACATAGATAACAATGACATTCATTACCTATGTAGTACTTCATCTCTGTATCATGCTTGTTCATGAGCTCCAGGAGCCGTACTTCAATCTGTGCTTGGTTCAGAAAAGCCTTTTTATTCTTTATAATCTTAATGGCAACCCACTCCTGCTCCAAGCGGTCATAGGCCTTCACAACCTGTCAGTAGGGAAAACAAATACCAATGTCAGTGAACGTTGGTTTATGACCATGCAAAATGTGTCCATCCTGTACTGTTGAATAGTTTATTATATTCTTTCTGGTTATTCTTGATTCTGATTAAATCTGCACAAGTCAGACCCACCTGTCCAAAGGAGCCTTTGCCTATTAATGAATCTATTTCATAGCGATCCAACCATTTCTCGCCATTTTTAACAATGTAGTCGAAGTTGTCGTCGTCATAACCATCGTTGTAGATTTTCCTCTCTTTCTTATTACTAGAATCTTCCCCTTGGCCCTGTTGATGCCGCCGCTTCTTTTTTGCATAGTAAACCTGAAGGCAGGAAATTTGGATATTAGGAAGTCACTAATCCATGTAACGTGCCACACGATTACAGTTCATTTTTTTATTTATTTTTTTTATGCCTTTAATATAATATGTGAGTAGTATTGGGGAGTGCCCTCACCTCATTGATGTGTTTGTAAGTTTTGATCAATTCAATAGACAGCTTTCTTAAGGGGGCTGTGGCCGGATCCCGAAAGCACTGGGGGATCCGCCTTTGTAACATCACCACATCAGCAGTCACCTGATCAAAAACATACGCACAAAGACAAACACAATTATCATACCAATATTGCTAGCATTTTAGTTTAACTGTAGTTTTAATTATGAGATGGATAAAGGAAATGTGGCTGTAGAACGGATTAACTGAAGGAGTGTGTAGAATTAAAGGAGCGCCGTTTCACGTCACAGAAAGTGTTTGCAGAATTAGAAACCTGACCTAAGTGGATAGACTGTGAATCATGTTAAAACGGTACATAAACGCATTATCAGAGAATAGAGTGGTTGAGAGTACATCAGCGTGGTAAAGGCCCGTGTCCATGTACCTGGGTGGTGTTGAGCTGCGGGGCCTGTGGGCCGTAGGGCAGCACGGGGGCCGGCGCGTCAGCGCTTGCCTGGAGGCCGTCACTGAATGGCGGGTGAGAATGGGGCGTCTGCGCAGCCATCTGCACATCTGCCGCATTGAACGAAAACGAGGGAGCAAGCCGGACAGACGAGGGTTTGCATGCTGAGGTCTCTCCTCCTACAATGACACACGTTACAGAATCAGGATAATGGAGCCAAGTTAAATCAGTACAATCAAACAATGTATTAACAACAGTGTTACATTACTCAAACAAACTAAACACATTAATATCATGCTGGTGGTATCTGAATCACAGATGCATACAATGACTTCATAACAATGGAAGAAAAATTGGTATTATTGTCATCCCCCTACTTACAAACTTAAATACAGCTTGAGTGTTATGTCACTGAAAATTATTACAACCAGAATACCCAGATGGAAGTGACTGCAAAAAAAAAAAATAAATAATAATAATAACTGCACATTTAAGCTTACACGCCTTAACATTGTAGTGTAATCTGAACCACAGCTCTGAAACACACCTGCATGGGTATTCCCTCCTACTCTAATAACCATCCTGACTGCCTATAATCCAGTCCTTCATGACCTGCATCACGGCAGGGATGCCAGTCAATCAATAAACCAGAGCACTATATCAGCATAGTATGGGTTTAGGTTGACCCAAACAATAGCCATAAAGTCCAGTTAGTGCCCTCTAGAGGTAAAATTAAGACGAAGGCTGCTATTGTCATCTCTCATAACGCCTCGCTTGAAACAGACCAAAGACACGCTACATCACAACATAATTGAATGTGCTATGTGCCAAATGCCGGGAAGGTCTAATATGTTCTTTTGCGAGACGAGTCTGCCTCCGTAACTACAGATCAGGTTACAGCACATCCAAAAAAGCACAGACCTAAAACAGGAGTGTGCGATCATGCTTTTGTTACAAGAATACGCCTAGCATTTGCTTCAGTCCTTCAAAAGCAGATCCAATACACGTTTTTATTTATTTTTTTGTATTCATAGTTATTAATGTTTCATAAAAAAAAACTCCAAAGGCGTCTCAGGGGGGGAAAGGAAGATTCAATAAATAAAATTATACATACAATAAATTTATTCACCCACATGGCTGCATGGTTTGTAATTAATGCTGCAATTCCTCAAGCAACAATTATATCTAAATTTGTGTACAATGAATATTTACTATTAAACTGTTAACAATTCATCACCAAGAACCGCTCATTAGGACTTATTGTGACTCCCACTGCCAGTATATACACCATGGTGGGCAAGGTGTTTAAAGAAAGAAAGAAATTCATCTTCTTTCAGACCTGCTGTTTAATGCCACTTTTAAAAGTCATATATCAAAGACATATAACACTTATTACACATGAATGTCAAATCCTGTCCACCAAGTTCAAATATTACTGAGGCGTATGGCAACAAGGCTAAATACATATACACAAGCTTCCTTACAGAAATCTGAGATCCATACTCTTTTTTTTCCCCTGCAGTCACCTGCATATGTGACTTCACAGAGTTAAACATGAGGCTTTAAGGAGTTAAATAACCTCAGGAAAGTACAAACTGTATAAACTTCTGGGACTTTCCTCATAAAAGGAAACACAATCATGTCTGCAAGTCTTTCCAGACATTTTCTGAAATAATATTTGAGGTGGTCATTGTGACAAAAACATGATAGCTGAAAACATCTCTACAGTAGATATCAATTTATATCAATATACATTTGCTTAGCCACAGCCTTTTTTTTTTTTTTAAACCCATAAAGAGCAGAGTTGAATATTACTTTGTCAATATGTTGGGGAAAATGATTGAAGAAAATAAATCTACACTTAAGAAAACTCAGTTCAGCCAACAGTGACATTAACGTTAAATCGGCTGCATCTAATATTTATTACAAATATTTAACAACGGCAACCATGAAAACACTAGAGAGAAAGAAGTAATGGGCATAAGATGAAAAAGCAACAGTAAAAGACCTTGTCTTTGCAAAGAGAAAGTCTGATAAAAGCTCACGTTTTCAGAAAGTAAAAGGTGATGTGTGAACTTCTCATGGCTCCATGAACCATAACCAAAGTTATATATATAAATAAATAAAATACTTAACACAAGTAATTTAATACATGCCTTAAATTTCATCAAAAACATCTGGCTTTAAGGAAATTATAATAATCATTTT
>JAOTRN010000008.1:6968785-6980718 GCA_028566695.1 Bagroides melapterus | reverse complement strand
TGTGCTGCAGTCCCTCCACAACTGTACATGTACATTAATTAAAATTATAAATTGGTTACTGTTTGCTTGATGGCAGTTATAAACTCCATATTTTATAAATCTATATCTATATATCTGTATGTATATAGTAGTCTATATCTATAATAGTATAGAATGCATAGGTGTATACATTCTATATATCAAACTAACCACCTAACCATCAAAATGAACAAATCATTTTGAACAAATCACCTTTGTTTGTGGCAAATCACCAAATTAGAAGATATTAGCAAGCAGTCTCTGAGCGGTTAACAAGCTAACAGTATTGAATAAAAAATATGTACAAAGTAAATTAGGTCTGGAAAAAGGGATGTCCTCATTCAGTGAAAATACAAATATGCATACAACTCATAAAAACACTGATTTTTTTTTTTGCATAAGTGATAAGTGGCACATGCATAAGATGATATTTTAAATGATTTCTCCTAATACAATTTGCAATTCAGTAAATACAATAACATTATATATGAAATGTGTTAAAAGTTCTATTTAAAATTCATGTGACTGGCACAAGCTTAAAATCTGTTGACTAGACCCATAAATGTTGCATACATCAGAGTCCCGTTAGGTTTTTGGGACTGTACATGAAAGCACTCAGAGCTCAGCCTCTTCAAAAAGACCTCCAGTTCCTCATAGAGCAACTACTTCCCCCTGACTCTGTGTTGTGGCATTTCTCAAAGCCACACAAGTCATTGCTCTGCACATAACATGAAGGTGCAGAGAATTTTCATTCCAGTGGTCTCTTAGCTATTTTGCATTATACTGTACATGCAATTTAATTGTTCAAATCTGTTTAACTTGTAATAAGAGTTACTAATTATTCACATGCTCATTTATTCATTTCTCTGTTTCATTGTTTACTTGTTCATCGGTTTGTTTTCTACTCCGCCTGGTGGAGATTATTGTGGCAAAAAAGTGAGAAGGTCAGGTCTGTGACTTCTTTATTCCCAGTGATAAATTCTGACTCTTCCTGGAGGATCCACACTTGATCCATAATCAACTAGTAAGCAGGTCCTGGGCTGACCCTTGACATCACAACCATGATGGGTGACACATACCCTAACCAGTTTTGACTTAAGGCCAACACTTATTGCAGTCATACGGTGATTAGATTGCACAAAATGGTGATCCTGGTACCCTGTACTCCTGCAGTCCTTCTGTGAGGCTGAGGAGACCCTGTGGTTCCCTGTTATTTTTAAAAAATATAGACCATTTTCACAGTCTTATCAGTCCAAACACACTTCCATGCAACATTAAGGAAGCATGTAAACCACACTTCTCCAAGACAGTCCAGTGCATTCAACGTCTTTGAATAAACCTCATCAACCCCACCAGCCTGGTTGTGTGGCTCAGGGTTCCCACAATTGCGTCTACCAAAAGCCTTTTGGGCACAGCTTATTGTAGCTCGAAGATCAAGGATATGAACATGTGCAGTTAAGTTTTCACACCGTCACTAAGTACATGAAACAAAACCTTTGGCGATTAGATTTAATTAATAACTCACCGTAGTTTTTGCCAGTGACTCCCAATCCAACTGGAAAGCTCTGCTGTGGTTACCATTTACTGTATATCTGGTCGACGCCCTCTGTGACAAATCCAACATTCCATAAAGTGATAGCCCTGCCCCTATTCCAAACGCTGTACTTCTGTCGTTTCTACAGTTTACTCACTGCTGTACTTCTTCTTTTCCTTTGGTGTTGCAGTGAGATACTTGTGGATGACAGCACTATCAGCCAGTCCGATGAAGCAGACTCAGGCCTGTCACCTGAACGGCTCCCGAATACATCACCTGGAGCACAGGTAAAGTAAAGCAGAACATCTCTAATCAATATCACTAACAGCTCTTCTTCCAGTGTTGTTCTTTTTAGGCATAGCAGTATAACCATGATATCAACATGGTGATCTAATAACATCAGGATATAATGTATGATAATGACCTTGAGGTATGAATCATATTTCACTCTGCAAAGTAACTGAAAATATATACAATACTTACAGAAGTCTTTGGCACATGCAGGAAATGCTGTAAGCAAAGGTTCCTTCAAAAATACTTGTTTTAAATCTCAATATTTGTTGTTTTTGTAATGTCTTGTATGGGTTGTTTTGATGGAATGAAGAGCTTTTATGATGAAATTATGTTTGTGAATACACCTACAAAGAATTCATTAGCTACCCATATTTATGTCAGCTTTTTTACTGTACAGATATAATATAGTTTCAGTGCTGCTGAGTACTCAGCTCTGTTTGCCAGGGGATGCTTTACTGTTAATGAGGTGGGTGTGGCTAACTGTCAGAGCACCTCCCACTCAAATCAGTTGACCAATAGAGATTTAAGTTGAATGTCTTCTACAACCCACCCCTCCATTAAAAATGTCGGAAGAAAAATAGATTCCAAAGGCAAAAATACTGCATAAAACAAACAAAAGAAAAAAGCAAAATGAAACTTAAAAAAAAACCACTCCATTCTTAAATAATAATTTATACGTTTTAATAAATAATATTTGGCTTACAGAGTTTATTTTATTTGAAATTTTAAGCACCAAATCAACTTCTTATATTTTATGATTGTTTTTCAAAATTCATGCATGCTTCGAGTCTGTTATGCTCCTTCGTGCTTCAGTTAAAAGAATGTGGAAAACTAACCAATCATGTACTTGTTGAACATCCCATTCCCTTTGCGGTTATAACAGCCTCCACTGTTCTCGGAAGGCTTTTCACTAAGTTTTAGAGCATGGCTGTGGGGATTTGTGCTCATTCATCTACGACAGCGTTAGTGAGCTCAGGCAGTGAATGTGGGGTGAGGAGGCCTGGCATGCAGACTGTGTTTCAGTTCATTCTCAAGGTGTTCGGGTAGGTGGAGGTCAGGGCTCAGTACAGGACACTCAAGTTCTAACACAACACCTTTGGTAAATCATGGCCTCACTTGAACCTTCTTAAAGCATTCAGAAACCTTCTTCTTTTTTGTCTTCTGTTCACAAGGTGAATAAGACAAACAAGTGTGGCTTTTTTCTTTTTGGTGGGGGGTTAAAGCTGTTTTGCACTACTTTAATTCTTTTAAATGTTCTTGTGTTCTACATTTGTGTGGAAATGATTAAAATACAGCTCTGGGGCATCTTAAAAGCTTAGCATGCATTCCTTTTGAATTGCAGTGTTTATCTGTGGGTTGGACAAATAATTTGTAAGAATAAAGTCATTCTTTTTGCCTTTGCATCCATGACTGCTATCTGTATATCAATAATTAGAAAAAATAATAGTACAGTTCCGTAAACACTGATATTTTTGTGTGTATGATTGAGGTTAGGTAGGGATAGAAGATTGTTAATGGCTTGAAGATATAAGGATCAATGTGACTTAAATTTGCCACATGGATGTGTTTGTTGAGGTTTAATTCTTCACTCAGATACTAGATTTCACAGATCACTGGTTAGTCCTGAATACTAGAAGCTCTTTAATCCTTTTCTTACACTGTAGCTTTTCAGTTAGACACGACAAATAAACATTAACGCTTAGCAGTAAATAATAAACTACAGCCTGCAATAAATCTTGTTCCTTTTCTCTGCCAATTTGACTTTGGTTTTTCTGATGATTAACTTGGTGAGGATTTCACACTCTTTTTCCAGGGTGACTTACAACTGAGACGGGATCTATTCCTGAGCAGCTGCCAGCTTTGCTTAACAGCTCAGTGGTGGTTTTCTGACAGTGCTGGGATTTGAGCTCACAATGTTACGATCATCTGCTCAGAGCTAAATCCACAGTGTCACCACAGCAGGCAGCGATATTGAGGTCTTGTACTTATTTTTTTAAACACTGTTTCTCTCTGTACAGACAGCTTGGTAATTGGGCCAGCATCAGCCAAGTAAAGCCCATGTCTGCTTTTTCTCCATGGGTGTTGTGTCAGCAGGACAAACAGCCTGTGAATGTTCTCATCAGAGCTAAGGCCACTGTGAAACTCGCTCTCCTTCCTCTTCAGCTTCCTGACAAGCTTCCTGCAACTCTCACTGTGGAAACAGGGGAGTGGTAGAGCTTGCACATGACTTTGGGGTTGTTGTTTAGGTGCTATGTGGATTAGTTGCAGATATGATCATGAGCAAATATGTGGAATAATACTGTGTAAAGACTCAAACCATGCCTCATTTTTGTTCCTTGTGTTCAGGGCTTTCATACATGGCCTCATACTGCTGTTTCACGTTTTTATCGACTGGTTTGAATAGGAACTAGGGCCTCTCTACTGTATATCTATTCTGTTTGCTCACAGGGTAACAGCTGCCTGAAGTGCCCAAAATATGCTAAGCTTCAAATCTCATCGGATTAGAAAGTGTTTTGCTCCTTGTTGGAATTCTCCTGAGACATGTACTAGCTTGAAATGAGGCAAGCTGAGCAATAATTTACTTTCTTCTGGCATGTAGATTTCTTTTTTTTAACCATCTAAAAATAAACATAATTTTTTATTCCTCTGAAGTGACCTAGTGCTGAATCCAAGTTAGATCTGTATTCTGAATTGCTTCATATGCAACGAATATACAGTCTACACAGTGTTGATAAAATTTTTGGTGCTGTTAGAAAATGAGAACGATTTAAATTGTTAGAGCTGTTACCAACTTTTCGACATCCCAAGATGAAAAATCAAGGTGGCTGCCAAGAGACCTGTAGTAACCTTAAAGGAGGTGTAGGAACATCAGGAATATCTGGAATGTCTGGGTCGCTCTCTGAATGTGAAAGCGATTTCTTTCTATGGGGTAGAATGACAGATGAAAGCCCTTTTTAAAACATCAAAAGCCGCCATCCAAGCCCACCTGAAATGTTGTAATAATATGTATTAGAGTCTGATGAGACCAAGTTAGAGCATAATTCTGATTATGACTGATCTGATTAAGGTATGATTGTAGAGACAAGTCATCTTATGGGGCTGCTTCAGCTGGGACTGTAGTCAGGATGGAAGGAATCATGGAAAGCTCCAAAAACCAATCTGTTTAGGCATAAATCCTGCAGGTATGTGTTAGGGGTATCCAATCCTATCTGGAAAGGGCCAGTGTGGTGCAGCTTTTCAGTCCAATTAAGCAGAAGCCACACCTGAGGTCTACTGAAGGTCAAGCTCGAGTGATTAAATAGAAGGATTCAGGTGTGGCTCCACCTGCATCCACACCTGCCTTTTCCTGATAACATTGCACATCCCTGGTGTTAGACTGTCTGTTATCAGCCTTATGGAATGGCCCAGCTCTAAATCCTATAGAGAGGGATGTATAACTTACGCAGTGTGGTTATTGTAAAAATTCTCTTCCCACATATAGATAAATAAAAAAAAGTTCCATATTTGCTTTTCACAATCACATGAAAGGTGGAGAAGCTTGTACACAATTTATCTTGGTTTCCTTATTTAATTCACAAAAACCTGCAGTTCTGACAGGGGTGTGTAGTCTTTTAATATCTACTGTATATGAACCCATAGTTAGTGTGTGGTACCTGGAATCATTGGCTCAGCCAGATCAGGTGGTTTTGCTCATGAAGTAAAGGAAGTGGTCATACATTTGAACTCAGTATTCTATTAAAAGCTACTGGACTTTGTTTAACAGCTATACGAGGTGTAAACAGCGACACCAACGATAGCTTTTCTTATTGAACCATTATTCAATTTTTTTTTTTTAGAATGTTACCATTGTAGCAATAAATTAAAAATTATGTCAAGCTCATTCTAAAATCTTCTCTGCTGAATGGACCTGAAAGAGTTAACATTGCAGTGGGCAGGACTGGTGGGTGAGGGGAAGGAGGGGAGAGGGGGGAGGGTGAACATGCTGCTGTCTCAGTTCCATTTGCAGTATAGAAGCAGTGGAGGCTGGAACAGTGCAACCCGAGAGAGCCAATGAGGTGCTCTCAGCATTCAGCGCTAATCACACTACCGGCTAAATGCTAGAACCAGGAAATCTAATACGGCTGCATTTTCCTTTCTTTCATTCTCTCTCTGTTTCTCTCTCTACATTAAGGCACTGGAGCACCCGGAGCAGGACGGGGCACTGGAGGGAGACGGTGTGTGTGATCACGAGGGCAGTGTTCAGGGGGATGCGGAGAGCGACCCTCCTACCATCACCCCCCCTGCCTCTGAGCCCTGTTCTCCACTGCCCCCTGTAGACAGCTTCTTCAGGCGCTTGGGCAGCCTGTTTCTTTTCACTCGAGTTCAGCCTGGAGAGGAGGACACACAGCATGCTGTACAGAAAGATGCAGAGACAAGTCTGGAAAAAGAAGAGCGCGCACAGATACTGAAGCTTCACGAGGTGTCTCTGCGTACTGCAGGTCCAGAGGTTAAAGCAACAATTCAGGCTGAGCAAGATGTTCAAGACACACAGTGAGTATGACCTTAGACATGTCTGCGATGTGTGTGACTGATGGAGAGAGAGAAAGCAAGAGACGAAGTTTCTCCAAAGCTCTGTAACACTCTTCTGAACTCTGATCATAGTTTCATGGTCTATTTATCTATCTGCAGGATTGTGTTTTTCAGTTTTATGACTACTGTTAATTGTTCAACAAAAAAAGCTGATTGTTCTTTTTCTGGCAGCTGTACTGAGTGTGTATTTAAGTGGTTAAACCGTCTACTGTTGCAAATATATAGGTATAAGAGATGGAAGTCTCAACAGGTATCTGCAGTGGATTTTTAAGCTTGGCCGGAAGAGAAAACAACTGAGGAACTTAGTCACGGAAAGTGCCTCAGAATGATAGCTAGTTAGATTTGTCACAGTAATTGCTAAAATAAACAAAGCAAAATTGCACAGAAACGCAGAAGTGGTCAGATGAGACATGAGGAAAGTTGTGGCTGCACACATACTGGTATTATGTAGCTGGTCAAGCAGTAGCTAATGCTGCTATAGCATAAATATTCTGCACAGTAGCATCTGTGAACAGAATAGCAAACAGAAAAGCGTTCGTCTCTTCTCACTCTGAGATATATACAGTGCAGAGAAAGCAACAACTGGAGACAAAATTTATCGAAACATATCGAAACTGAGCTAAGGTTAGTGACTAAAGCCAAAAAGAGAAATCACCCCAGTTGACAGTTGGTTAATGTTAATTTGGATGTTAAATTAGCCCTTATTTACGCTTACCAATGGGGTAAGTTGGCTGGCTATATTTTCAGTAGCCACTTAATTAATGAACTAAGATATCTTGAATATTAAGCGAAAAACAAACAGACAACTTAAAGAAATTCTAGTGATGTAACATGATGTGCAAGTGACATGACTATTGGGTCTGGGAGTAAAATCTACTTTATAATTCAATGATCTTGAGAGGTTTGAGTTATTTTAGCATTGCTGTTAAATTGTCTCACAGTCAGTAATGTGTTGGCAGTGTGGGTTCAGACCTGGCAGAAAATCTGTCCTCATACATCATACTCCAATTCAGATACAGTCTCAAGGTGCCAAGTTTTTAAACGCATCTAGATCTAGATAGGTTGAAATTGTCATATTTATCTATTGATCCACATCCCAAATGTCTTTACTGTATACCAAACACAAAAGACTTGGCCTTGCCGTTCTAACCCTTTGGCAGGAACTGTATTTTAAACATTATCATGCTCCATCGGAAGAGTCCAGCTAGGCAGTGACTGATAGGAAACAGAGCCGTTCAGGAGGGAGAGAGATCTTTGGACCAAACAGGAGTGAGAGATTGAAAGGGTTCTGAATTATACTGTAAGAGGAGAAAGGCATTTATCTTTCTGTACAGGTAAGGTGTTTCTTTACTGATGAATGAATAAATGATGACGGTCAGATGATTTAGGAGTTTGGAGTTTGAGTTATGAGATTACTTGTGAACGACAAAAAAAAAGTCACAGGAGCTGACTTAAAGCCGAAAGGACATATACAAGCTCAAGGGATAAACAAAGGGCATGCTCACTAACATGGGAATGTATCTGATGTTAGATTTTTTGGCAAATCTCTCACAAGTATTTAGTTTACTAACTGGTTTTCATTAGAAAATATTGCGCGTGTGTATAAACAGAAAATAATTGCAGCCAGGATTGTTCACTTCCTTCCAGGAGAGAACAGGAGCTCTGTGCACAACTGTAGTTTGTATCATAACCCATTAAAGATTTAGCTGATGGGCTCATGATAGTAGACTAGAGATAACAGGAAGTGAGTTTCTCTGTAAGTTTGTATTTCAGAATATCACTAGGTGATAGTGAGTGATTCAAGCTGTTTGCTTAAATGACCGGTGTTTTTAACCCTTCGGGTGAGTTTAGCTAGCCTGCTAACGCATTCTTGTTCATGTGAAAGATTTCTGACAGACTAGAGAACAGGAAACAAAGGTAATGAATGCCTGTGAGTCTGAGTAAAGAAGGAAATAAAGAAGATTTCACATCCTTGCTGTGCTTTTGGACAACCAATAAACTCTCGAGCTTAATCTGGTTTCTGTGAACGCGAGTACCAGCGTTGAATGGATTTTTTTTTTTTTTGCTGAAAATCCTGATCATGGTTTGGAGTCTGTGATGAAAATGTGGCTGTGGAAGGCATTTTACCTAGAGTCACATTCCTTTCCAGTAGCTAGAACCTGCAAGCAATAAGCATACGAGGATCTAAATTCCCAAACAGTATTAGCATCAAAGCGTTTTGAGCTGTGCGAGATGGATCACAGACCTAACTAGAAACATAGGCAGCTGCAGGCCTCTGTGCTTTGGTGAGTATGTCAATGTGCATGTGTGTGTCTTTTATCCAAGAACATTTCCCATGTCATGTGATAACATCTGTTTGATGTGCGGTGATGTCATGTTCCTGGCAGTATGAACACTTTTCATTTGTGAGGCACAGACAGACTGAAAGGTATACAAACACACCCAGACAGGGAGAAAATATACTAAATGGGAAAAGAATAGGGTGGTTGGCTCACACGGCTCACTTATGCCCTTAAGAAGAGAGGAAGAAGACAATGACGTCATGTTTACATGTTGCAGGTGCTGGTTACCGTCTTATCCCACGATGAAGCCACTATATTGTAAACACAGCTGTGCAAATGTTTATTTCACACCTCACTAATATGGGATATGTTTCTTTTTAGAGACATAATAGAAGACAATTAGTCTATACATTAATTATAGTGGATATAAAAAGTGTACACACCCTGTTCTGGGACACCAAGTATCTGGGATGTTAAAGCACAAATTCAAGTTAACAAATAAATAATTTTAAGGTGGTTATGATCAGCATTTTGGAACAGCCCGGCTCTAAATCCTATTACTTGATGATTTTAAGATGCGTGTGCACTGGAGATCTGCTTACAGTTTTAGAGATCTGGAGCATTTTTGCTAGGAATGGCACAAAGGTTGCCAAATCAACATGTGCTTAATTGGTAGATTCTTAACCCTGAGTGCTTTAATGAAGTAAATGATGCTTCAACAAAGTGTTAATTAAAACGCTTATTTAATTTTGTGCTGCTGCTGTTGCAGATTCTTAAAGACATTTTTAAAAGACATTTCACTTTACCTTCTATCAGGCTTATTCTACATCTAAGCTGTTCTAAGACGGATTCTGTAAGGTCATCAGTTTAATCACATAGTGCTGTCTTTACAGATTACAGCTGTAACACTAATCTGCTTGATAAAAATGAATTCTCGACATTAATCTGATATACCAGCGTCCGGTCTTTACAACGCAGTCTTTACTTCCTGCTGTGTAGACTCTTTTGCGCAGTTCTGCCTGCTTTGCATCCTTGTTGTGAGATTTCAAGACAGTAAATGTACAGTAGGTGTCATGGGAATGGTGCACACGTACACTTGAGTCTGTCTCTTGGTAGAAATCTCTCGCGCCCAGAGGAAAACAAACACACGCAAGGGCCTCAAGCAAGTGCTTATTACCCAGAAGTCCCTCATGGGATGTGAATATGACTCAGGAATAATCTGATAGCAATGCTGAAATAATCATCACAGAGAAACATTTGGTCTTATCAGTATTCTCGCTTGGTGTTTGTGAGCATGATTTGGTGGTCTATCTTTAGACACAGCATCATTTAATCATGCTTGGAGAAGCCTGAATGCCTCCATTTTCTTGTACATGCTCAGATTACGTCAAGTGCTCTGCAAGAAAAACGCACATCCTTGACTGTTCTCTGGTGAGTTCTTTAGGGAGACGCATCTGAGCCAAATGGTGTGTAAGAACAAAAGACTCCTCAGAACTCCTGAGAGTTACACAAGGTGAGCTCTGTGTGTATGATTGTGTGACTATGCCTAAGCATTTGGTCCTTGACAGTAGAAACGAAGGGAGAGAAAGAAAAAGGCCTCGAGTCCGAGTGAAGAAAGAAAGAGTGGGAGAGAAGTTCAATCTAAATGCCATAAATGTAAAGCTGATTTCTCCTCTGCTACTGAATTAGGCCAAAAAGAGCTTCTATTCATAGCTCTGCAATTATGTATAGGAATCTGACTTAATGTACAAGATGACGATAAAGAGCCAGGAGGAGGTCGTTTTACCTGAATCACTGATGTTAGGGGATGTCGGAAGTGTGTGGCGTCGTATCCGAAAAACTCCGGGGGCATAAGAGCGGAAAATAATTAGATTTGATTGTGAGAGCAAAGTGATTTAGACTAAAATTACAGAGATAGAATTACTTTGACTGAGGTAGAAGTGCTTCTGAGTGCAGAGCTACGCACCAATAAAAAGCAGAGACAGCAGTGCATAGCAAGCAGGCCGCTCCACGAAGAATTATATCCATAACAATTTGTGCACGTTGCATGGACACGACTGGTTGAACAACATAAATTGTGTGGACTATCAAATGAGTGCCCTATAGAAAGTGTGTTTTAGAGCTTAACCTTAGTGTGAAAGCCAGTTTTGTCTGATACAGTATGCTTTTCTAAGATTTTGCCTTGTCTGCAGATTTGTTTGTCACAATGAGTAAGGCACCAGTTCTGTTTGGACACTTGTCTCCTTTTATACTGCTAGGTCAGTTTACTGTTCTGTTTTTGTTTTTTTGTTTTTTTTTGCATAATGTGTTAGGTTTTTATTTATTTATTTTTTTTAAAACAATAAGAATATCTGACAGTTTAAACTTGGAAGACATTTGCCTGGTGGGCTATTTAACAAGGTTTTGTAGGTGTAGGTCTTGGTATAGCATTAATTATGTCAGTGGAAAGTCTTCACAAGGATAGTGCATGTGTGTGCTGGCATGTGTGCACGCACGTGAGAGAGTGTTTGCATGTGCTTGCCCATGGAGGTATCCCAGTTCTTCTATACAGATGAGTGGACAGGCACAGGGCCCCAGATAAACCTTGCATGGAATTTGAAACTCTCTGTGTCTCTCTCTCCCCTGTCTGGCTATTGATGAGTCATGGTATGGTGATGAGGATAAAATTATGGCCCATATGCTCCTTATGTTCCATATGGTCTATAACCCCCACTGGTGCCTGGAGGTAGAATGCTTTTGGCTTAATGACAGAAACAAGAGAAAAGCTGTGCCAAAAAAATAGAACTGGCTTCTAAATGGAGCTGCACACTTATTTCTAGTTTTTCTCATCAGGTTCTGAGAAAAAGACTGTACAGCACTGTAGCTTATAATACATTAAAGTAAGTTTTTTTTTTGTTTGTTTGTTTATTCTCTAATCTAAAAATAGTTTTTAGAAAGATGTACAATTTTTGGATGCAAGTTAGGATGAATCCAGGATGAGTTTTGCTTAGACTTGTCTGTGGAGGTTGGGCTTCATGCGCAGCCGAGAAAGCCTCACTGCACGGCTTGCTAGGAATAGTCTGAAGAGTGACAGTGTGCCAGCTCTCTCTCTCTCTCTCTCTCTCTCTCTCTCTCTCTCTCTCTCTCTCTCTCTCTCTCTCTCTCAAACACACACACAAACACACACACACACACACACACAACTATCTAAAAAAGAGAATATAAACCACAAAAAAAAAATAAATAAATATAATATT
>JAOTRN010000008.1:6958368-6968685 GCA_028566695.1 Bagroides melapterus | reverse complement strand
TCTCTCTCTCTCTCTCTCTCTCTCTCTCTCTCTCTCTCTCTCTCTCTCTCTCTCTCTCTCTCTCTCATACACACACACATTCCTGCATGAAATTATGTGTATTTTTAACACGTCTCTTCTGAGCGTTACTGTTGTTATTATTTTATAGTACTGAGATTTTGAGTTACATTTAGTATTGTCTTTTATAAGGACAGCACTGTTTTGTGTCTTTTATTTATGAAGGTGCTTAGACTATTTTCTAGCAATTTTAATGTCACTGTGTGTCATTTGCAATTTTATGGCAGAATGCATACCTTGCTGTATTGAAAGCCAGCTGTTTAATAGTTTTAAGATAGATAGAGAATAAGGTGTTAATGTGCATCAGCATGATCCTTTAGAGTGGTTCCTGTGCACCTGTGAACGAGTCACTCAGAAATCAAGGACTTTGTGCTTTTAGAAAAGCTTTTTTTAGCTTTTCAGTTTGCCACAGATGACTCTTGTGTAGGACGATCAGTAAATATTTTCAAGTCGATGAGTTATAAAAACATCCTGATAAAAATAAAACCTTTAATCCTGTTAAGGAACAGTGCTAAGCCTGTGAGGTAAAGCTGTATTCTGAATGCCTCAGCACCATGCCCCTGGGAAGAATGGGGTTTTGTGTAGCAGCTGCTTATAAATGATTAATGAAAACTGTTCTTGAACTGCTGTTTGAGTAGGTGCTTTTACACATCAGTTGTTGGACATGCAGTGGAGTACCTGCTAAAAACAGTGGTTGTGTATGGAGCTTGGTGTCAACACCAAATGAGTCATACTGGGTGTTCTGATGCTGCTTTCCTCAGCTATGATTCTACATTGTTTTATTCTTGTTTAATGACCGGTAGATTGAATTTATTAATTTATAATGGTTCAGTGATCAGTACTCGGTGCTTTTAAATATGACTTTCATATCACCTTATTTCACAATAAAACAGAGTGAACCATTCCACACCTTTTGTCAATATCTTAAAACCAATGATTGCACCTTTAAAATGGACTTGATCAGATCTATTTGGTCTTAACTGTTCTCTTTGCCTTTTTTCTCAGTCTGCAGGAGGAGGCATTTGCTGAAGAGGATGGAAATACAGCAGTAGAGAGCCCATCCGCTACTGTGGAAGAAGAGAACACGGATCTAGAAGAAGAGCAGGAAAGGCGTCGTGCTCTGGCATGCCCTCCGGTGGTAACACATGTGACATACCGTGGCCTTAGGAAGATCAGGAAGATGCAGAGGAACCAGGAAGTTCGACTCCACTCTCCAATCTCGGAGGGAGACGAGGGGCATTGCGAAGTTGATGTGGGTCTGTCTGCTTCAGAAGAGGAAACGGAGCAGAATGAGGCAAAAACAGGCAGCCACATAGCTTCTCACCCAGACATCCATTCAGGACAGCCTAACCCGAAAACATTCTTATCTTCAAATAATGTTAGCTCTGATCATCAAAACTATGCTTCAGTGGGTGCTTCCACTGTAACCTCCAACCCTTACAGTACAGCAAAGACAGATGAAATGCACAGCGCTCTGAGCTCAAGTGCCTTACAGACAAATACAAAGGCCAATATAAATTATTTAGACTTTAAACCAACTGGTCAGATGTTGTGTGCTGATGAAAATAGTGCCTGTAGGTCTGTTTTAGAGTCAGTTATTGATGGTGAAGCTCATAAAGTGGAGCCATCAGAGTCTGAATCTTTACCTCTGACAATGGAATCAGACCTTGAGGCTTGTCTACAGTCAGAGTCTCACTATACTGATGAGCTGATGTTTCATTTTTTAGCTGAAACCCCAGATGCACCTCAAATGCAGCCGTCCAACACTTATACTGCCACAAACGTAAACACTCATTTGACTAAAATTAACACTGCCTCCAACTTGCACACAAACTTCATTGGTTTGAAAATTGCTCCTGATTCCTGTCCGGATAGCCAGCTGTCTAGTTCTGGCCGAGATGGATGGGACCATGAAGAATCTCAAGCCCCCAAATTATCATCTGTAGCAGAAATATCAGGACATGCTGCCTGGCAGGCAGAGTTCATCCTGGAGAATGAAGACACACATCAGCTGCGTCTAGATAGAGAGACACTACAGGTGGAGTCCAAAAAGATAGTAGAAACCATTCTCACAAATGCTTTGTCTGCTCTGGAGAGGATTGACATTTCTGAGCGAGAAAATGAGGCTCGGTCAAGAGATGAGTTTATTGAGGGTATGGAGAATCTCATTTTTGTGGATGCAAAGGAGAGCATGGATGGAGCAGCCAGCTTGGGACAGGCAATGAGAGAACATTTACCTGTTCATGGTGATGGAAATCCTCACTCAACTATCTCAGATGGGACTTTGGGCAGCAGGATGCATGCAGATGGGAGTCGGTCCACTCCCTCCTCAGGCTATGAGTCCATTGCTGGTTCAGACACAGACATCCGGAACAGTGGGTCTATTGGTGCTGATATTACCTCCACTTGTGGTCTATTCAGCATGCAGGAACTCAAAGAGGAAGCAGTGAACGGATGTTGCCCACACGAGCTGGAGCTGTGTATAGAGAGGAATTCTGCCTCTCATAGACAGGACTCTCTTCATCACAATGCTTTATTGCTTGGGGTAAATCCTGAAAACATGGGAGAACCTGCCAAAACTAAGACAAACAATGAACAATTACCCAAATATGTTCTTAGTGATAGCAATATAACATCTGTACAGCCAGCCACATTTGGCAGTTTATGTGAGGTAAACAAAGGGCAGGCACAGTGTGTTGCGGGTGAGTACATTTGTTTTTCACAGAAAAAGAACGACACAGGGCTTCAGTATTCAGCCAAAGACAATCCAGAAAGCAATAATCATGGTCATACATTGCACTTGAACTCAGGTGATGTATCTGCAATCATTAACGCTGTAGAATCGAGCCAGTTAGAGAGTATTAGTAAAAGCTTGTCTCAAGTTGGAGTAAGTAACCCAGATTCAGAACAGCTAGCTGAAAATAATGTAGTTCCATTACGAGATTCCTCTGAAAAAGAGGACAAACCAAATCTGTCACTGGTCCAAAGCCATGCATGTGACAAAATCTCAGAACCTCATCTGATCAACTGTGAGAAGTCCATCATGGCCGCTCAGGATCTACAAATCAGAGATACACAAGGGTCATTGAACTTTGCAGGCACAGGGGAGTTAAGCTTAGTTCCAGATGTGGGATCTTTATCTTATGTGGTTGAACAGGGACTGGACAGTGATATTCAGGTGGAGGGGAAGGTCTCTGCTGGTCCCCAACCTCTTTGGTTGCGCAGTCCAGACACATCAGTTGATTCCGTCGATGATCTGTGTTTCCGAGCAGTTAAAGTCACTGTTAATGATGACCAGAGCCAGGAAGATGATACACTAAAGCCAGATTCAGTAGAATTGAGCCTGGACAGAGCAGCTGGCAGGCTGGCAGCTTTTCCTGTCTCATCTAGACCTCACTTGGATCTCCCTGGCACCTTTGCCATCATCAGTGAGGAGGAGGAGACTGATACAGTGTTTGTGAATGACACAGGGCCGCTACTGAGTCCAAGTACACGGCGGGTCAAGATATACCCCTTTTCCCTTTCCCCTATATACGAGGAAGACAGTGGAAGAGAGGATGCCTCACGGGATGATGTGCTGCATGTGCCCCCTGCCACAGAGGAGGAGCAGCGGAGTGAGGAACATCAAGCTTCTTCTATCCTTTCGCTCCTGCAGTCTGTCAGTGAGAGGCTGCAATCATCTACCTTTAGCAGCTCTGAGACAGAGCAGGATATGGAAGACAGGCCAGATGAACCAGAGTACCCTCAGCATTTTCCCAGACCCCTTTGGGATCGCTATGATGATAATGATGATGATGCCGTTGATGGAGAGTCAGGCTTGCTGCTACACCAACAGCTCACAGGGACAACTTTCCTCAATACGGAAGCTCCAAAGGATGAGGATTCTCCTCCCAACCTTAGTCCGCAACAGAAAACCAGTGAATCACAGGATGGAGATGTGGGGGGAAACCACTGCGAAACCATTCTTACCAGTGCTTTGAGGACTTTCCAAACTCCATTTTATCAGTATTTGAAATCCAATGTAGTGCCATCACTTGCCACTGAGTCACTAGAGAGTAAAGCTTTTCCTAATAGTGAAAGTTCAGCTGCTACTTCTGTGGTAAGAATTCTGTATACATTTTAGTGTTTTCTTGGTCACACATCATGTAGTTAGTCTGTTAGTCTGATGATGTTTCATACTTGGCTCCACAGGAAGAGATGGGAGCGTTTGGGAAGGTCAGTCCACGACCTACTTTGGTAAGGGCTCTGTCTCTTCTTCCATTTATGCTCTATTTTTCTTGTCTTATTCTCACATCACACTCTTTCTTCCCAACTGCTCATCACATTGTATGATACTGAAGTGTATTGTTCTTATAATGAAATGACATGCAACTCCATATTAACAACTGCATTCCTTTATGAGATTTTCAACTAGAGGATTACATCCTTTGCAGCGATTAAGCCATCCGATAGAAAGGGCTCTATCGGATGGCTTAATCGCTTCAAAGCCTTGCATTGTCACAGATTTAATCCCTCTTTCATGACTGGTTATTCACAGCAGTCCAACAATATTAGACATCTTATTGATTTACCTTTAACTATTATGCAGTTATTCATTCTGCAAAAACAGAACAAAGAGATTCACATACAAGCTTTATTTAAATCCTGTTTAAATAAGCATGTAACTATAACTTATAATCTCCGCATAATTGATTTTTCACTACAACTGAACATGATTGAGACTTATAATGTTAAAAGTGTTCAAATTTCTCTCCTTAAAGTCATTGACAGAGTTCAATTAATTATTAAATCTGGCATTCATATACTTCTTGGATGATTTGCTGGCATATTATCTCGTTCAAGCAGCAAGCGGTATTAAACGCTGGCTATATTGTCTTTGTTTTTAATTGATTGTGATGCTATTTTTGAAAAAAGCTAAAAATCACAAAAAGAAAGTCTATAGTACCCCACTGTTTCCTAATGATGGATTTCTAATGACTGTATACTGATGATGAATCTCTAATGGCCATGCCTAATGACGCAGCTGCACATCTACGAGGGTCTGGCACCATATGGGAAAAGGATTGAGATCTGTCGGGACATGGAAGATGTGAAGGGAATTTTGTTTCCACAAGAAGCCACAATCCAGGCCCAGAGAGGGTGGTAAGGATATTTATTGAACCTTTGGTTAAGGTATACAGGATTGGTGAGTAACTGCAGTATGACTTCTTGATGTATGAAATCTCTCTTTAATATAATGACAGTTCTTTAAATCATCCATTGCAGAAGCAGTGTCAGCAGCCCGCCAGTTTGTAGTAAATCTCCATTTGAAATAATATTTGCTATGTCTTTTAGCTTCTGGCTGTTGCTTGATACAAGTATGTGTATATTAATTTAACATAGGTCAACAGTTACTTTATAGTCATAGTAAGCTGAGAGTGTATTTGTATGCGTGTAAGTGTGCGTAGCGTGTGCATCTCAGTGTTTCGTGGCTCTTTGATAAGAAAGTTGTGCCTCCATTTTCTTCGGCTTGTTCTGTTTGCTGTATTTGTGTAGAGAACTGAACCGTATTTAGAGATTACGCAGTGGTTCCACACTAATGGGTGCAATTTCTGTTTTTCTCTTCTGCTTTCTGCTGTTCTGAGCTCAACAGTTTTTTCCATCAGTCTTGTTTTCAGTAGGTGAAATGCTGCTCAATTAGGTGAAGGTCTGGTCATGGTGCTGGCCAGTTTCTGTTCAGTTTCTGTTGTTTACTGTAGTACACATACCAGCAGTAGACATTTCAGAGCTATTTAATTGTGTAATCAATTCAGGACACGTCAGGGCTACAAGGAACACTTGTCATTTTCATGTTCGTAATCATGATCACTTGAAAAATGAGTGGGTTCTAACAAAAAGTTTAGTTCTACGTAGTTTAAAACTTCAGGAGCTGAATGCTGAATTTCTGAGGTGATTGTTTGTGAATTTTGTCTTTTGATTTCAAACTCAAAAGCCTTCTGTGTTTACGCAAAACCAGTGAATTGCCCATTCCAGTTGCAGTACTTTCAAAGGGGACTAGACCTGAGGATTTCAAGGTTACGTGCCTTCCATATGTAGGAGCCCAATAGCTGATTCCTGACAGTTCTGAAACTAAGCTTTTCCAACCCAACATTTTCTCTGAAATACTGTTACTCCTAAAACTACGTAGGTAATTTCAGATGACTGACGTTATGGCATTTGGAATGCTAGTTATAGAGTGTTTGGTGGTTGCTGGAGCTCTTTGGCAGTTAGTGTGTGTAAGGGTTTTCTAATCCTTTCTTTCAAACAAGCTTTTGTTTGAGCTGGTTGTGTTGGCTGCAGATGTGTGCTTCAGCGGGATATCGGATAGGAGCTAAAAACTGTATTCTAGCACTCAGTGGACTTTCTTTCAAATTTGATTTACTGGCTGTGATTCTGATTATTGATCATGCCACAGGCCAAGCAAGGAAGCGAGAGAGCGTTGCAGTAGCCTTTTCACACAAATCCTTCTGTCTGGATCGATGAGATGATTCCTGCTGTGCCACAGCAGCGAGCAAAACTTTGATGGATTATTAATGTGGCAGAACACTCACTACTACCTTCTTCGAGTTGGAACTTTACTTAAACCTCATACTTCTGATACCGTTTTAGCTGAAACGTTGAATCAGGTTTGCAGTCAAAAGTTGCTGTTTTGCAGGCTCTTTGTCAATCTTCTAAGTAAATATAGTCATGCAGCAAAGCTTACTGGACTAAAAGGAATGAGAAAGAGAGAGAGAAGCAGAAAAGATAGGGAGGGTAATTTTAGCTCCTTTTTTCACTACTACTAAACTAGCCTGTCAGTCTGTCTGGACTGACAATGAAAGCTAGCAGGGGAGGGTGCTAACTAAAGGCGCCGCAACAGAAGGAGTGTTTAGTCCCTATGGAAATGTCCTTGGAGCTGTTTGTGTATCATTATGGGCAATATCTGGGTTGCTGTGTATCTTTTCTGTGATGAGTTATGGAAGTACAGACTGTTTGTGTGTGCCACAGCTGGCTGCTATATGTGGAACAGAGATACCAGGGGTCTTGCATCCTGCTTGAGGAGGGACAGACTATACAGACCAGTGGAGAGACAAGAGAGAAAGATGGCTCCCCTTCTCCTGCCTTATTGTCTGTTGGCTCCATCAGGAGAGCAATAAAGGTATCTTCCTCAAACTCTATTTGCCTATATTTGCTTTTAATATCTTAATAATCCCAGTGGTCATCTGATGCATCTGACAGCCATTTCCTGTCTAGCCAACAACAAATTATTAATTTATTAAATTGACTGGAAAGTAACCGGTCAAAACATAGCATGTTAGAGCATGAGAGGAGTGTAGTTTTGTGCTTTCCCACACTTGTAGCATTTTGACACACATTCTCAGGGTATTCAGCTGCTTGGTGGCTGAGATGCAGTGTTTAAATGCAGTGAAACCAGGACAAAATTATAATGTATTACATGATGGACAATGGTGCTGGAACTATAATACATTTATTCACCCCAGCAGTTTCTAATTGCAGACCATAAAATTACTTAGCATAAAATTCAAAATCAGGTCACCAGTTCTGGACCTGGAGACTCGGTGTGAAACACAGTTTGGTGATTTCCTTACATTAATAGACCCATAAACCCAAATTACCAAATGAAGTTTGTTTCAGCAGGACAGCTTTAAAACCGTTGCTGTTCTCTAGCTTTGCAGAACTGAAAGTATTCTCTAACCCTGTTCTACTTGATGTTTGGACCATTGAGCTGTCAATAAATACTGTAGCACAGAAAACTGGAGACAGCTGGAACGTCCTGTCTGAAATCTGTTAGTCTGAGCAGTTTTACTTCATTTAAATGTTCAGATAGATCTTCAAGAGAGGAAACAGTTATAGATAACAGTGGGTGGAAAATGACATCAGTGACGCACAATCACTTAGTCTTTAAACTTGACTATTGACTAGAAAGTGTCTCACTTGTATCACTTAATTAGCTTTGAATGTTTGAAATCCAATATGTGAATTACAGTTTTTAAAAAAGAAATTCAGTTCTATGGTTTTATTTAAATGCATATGCATATGCATATTTTATTTAAGTGCATCTGAATAACAATTTTGTTGTCCTCACCAATTCCTCTAAACTAACAAATGACTTCAGCTGTCAAAAATCATAATGGATTTTAATATATAGTATCCCCAAAAATAAAGCATTCATAAATCAGGTGCACCCTATATTTTGGTGACATGTATAATTGCCCTTAACAATTGTTGTCTTTGAATTGTTTTTGTCTCTAGGATGATGCTGTTCCAGAGATTCATCTCTGTTTAGATAGTATTAAGAAGACCGAGCCTGTTTGTCTTCACTCTGAAGCTGATGACATCAGTGCAGATGTACCTGTCCACCTGTCTGACCTCATTGTGTGCTCCGGATGGTAAGTCCTGGTTCATACTTGATGTGTGACCTTGAAGTAGCAACATGGGCATCATTGTTCACATACTTGCCTGCATACTTTATGTAAATCTGGAGTATTACATCAACTTCCACATACCTGTCATCAGGTTTCTAAGATTACAGACAAACTCACAGACAAGTTTTTTTGTTTGTTTTTTTAAACTTCCCACTGTTCTTGTGACCGTTGTCGCGAGTTTCGTCTCAGTTATATTCAGAAAGTATTTAGAAGACAGGAATTCAAGACATTTTTTTTAGTTTAAACACTAACTAAACAAGTTAGTATTTAGTAATGAGAATATTAGAGCATTGAAGATACAAGACTGGTTTGTTTGTTCAGTTACAGACTGTATCACATGATACGTCATACAGTTGTAGTTAAAAGCAAGTGTAATGCAGGCTTCTCCATAACATCAGTCAGAGATCTCAATAATAGTTTCCATAACAGCAACTAGAACAGCTCAAGTTCAACTGACTTTTCTGTTGCAACGGTAACTCCACTGCAGCACTGTCCGAGCTTCAAGGGGCGTCTGTGCCAACTGGCTGTGTTGCATTGTTCAGTGCTGAGTCATAAGTGTGTTCTAGTAAACTGCACCTGTGAAGGAAAGGCCGCTTCCTGGTCCACTGTTCCTGTTCTACTGCTTGTAAAAGTGGGTCTTTGGGAAAGGCTACAGTGGTGACTCCTCCCAGGACAAATCTAACTCTCATTATGGGCATGGAGATAAGGCGGTTTCGGTAGCAAAAGGTCATTTTTCATGATTAATTACGCTGTCAGGTAAAGGGCTGGAATGACAGATATTCCTGGGTCAGCCCCGGACAGGGCTGTCAATGTAACTGTAATACCATAAAACCTTTTTTCACTGTGGCAATACATTTTTTTACCCTATAAAAATTAACATTCATGTCAGACACAAAAATACAGCTACAAGAGCAGACATTCTGGAAGTTGTCTAGAAGGAAGACTGCCAAAAAAAAAAGGATTTGAAATGTAACCTTATACACCACACACTTAACCGTGTGATTGACTGAGTCACACACAGACTGTCAGTCTGTATTCCTCTTTACTGAAATCATTACTCCATTCAGCTAAAGAAAGATAAATAATATGTGTGCTGATTTGTCAGGGTTAACATAATTATGAAGTGTAACAACAGTGTGTTAACATCTTATAGCAAATTTCACAGCTTGAAATTACCCTTGGGAATAAAATGCTTACAATGACCCCATACTTATTTATAATAGAACTGACTTTAGTGTTACAGTCAGAAAACTGAGAAGAGTTTTCCAGAATTCTCTTTTTTGTGTGTGTGTGTGTGTGTGTGTGTGTGTGTGTGTGTGTGTGTGCGTGTGTGTGCGTGTGTGTGGTCTGCCTTATTAGCTGACAGCCAAGTTTCTTTCCATACATAAATCCAGTTATGCTCTTTTTGTAACTGTAGCTGGGTGGCCTATGATGGTGCTGGATTCACAGGAAATCACACGCTTCTGGAAGCTGGAGGCCTGACCACACCCATTCTACAGAACGCTCCCATCTCCTGTGTGCGGTCACTACGTCCACTAAGAATGGTGCGGCTACATTAACCTCTCCCACCCCTGACATAGTCACTAACATCTGCCTATGTAGATCAGATTACAGTCAGAAAGAATCATTACATCACAAGAGCATTTGTGTAGTTTGTAAACCTACTGTATGTAATAACATGCTTCATGAAATCTGTGAGATAAACAATGAATGTTTTTTTTTTATTATATTTATATACGATACTGTGCAAAAGTCTTAGGCACCATATTATCTGTAGTACAAATTTTGTTCTATAAGTTTATGATGTCTGCATTAT
>JAOTRN010000008.1:6710800-6728647 GCA_028566695.1 Bagroides melapterus | reverse complement strand
ATTTAATATACACACTATTTTACACTATTTTAGAAATATTATATAGTAAGATACTTAAACATAGTTTATGTCACTTTGCAGCTCTATAATCACTAAACTATAGTGTATCTGCTGCTATGTACAAATCGTCAGTGTTTCTTTAACCCGTCCGTCAGTACTACAGGACCAGCAGTGACATGGTGTTATTAAGTTGGTGAATCAGTGAAACTGACTCTGAAATGTAGGGTTTTATCTCTTAAAACTTCACAAGCACTTTGCCTGTCCACAGCTGACTTCACACTGACTAAAGTGTTTGCTCCAATTGGGTTGTACGCTACACAACTATCATGCTTCTGCCAGTGCGAGCTGTACTCACTGTGCACTTCCACTTCAACTGGGTATTCGTTGAGGTTATTCATGGAGACCACCATGCAGGTGAAGATTCGCTGGTCATCGAGGACTGCGTTTTTGATTAGCAGGCTGGAGTCAGGCCCGATGCTAGCGCGGTCCTTATAGCTGTCGGTAGCTGTGATCTTTGCTTCATCCTTTTGCTGCTGCTTGACCAAGATATCTCCCGATGTGCTGTTCTCACGCGACTAAAGACAATGGCATTAAAACACACAAGAGTTATTAACTATTATCTACACCAACATACACCAAGCTTCTCAACTGCCCCTGAATTCTGTATATCATACTCTGTTACGAAAAAACAACAACAACAACAACGAGATTCTTGGGGCTCTTTTGTGGGTATGACAGTGAAGATAGCAGGTCTGTGTAAACCACTTATTCATCTCTTCACACTTCACCAATGTGGCTGGTTTTCCTGACACATGACAGCAAGACACCAGTCATCTAGAACTGACAATTTCAGACATGAAGAGCAGCAGAGACTCACATGTTTCCATTTGGTGAACATCAGATCGTCTGGCTTGTTGTCGCCGTTGTTGCAAGGCACCTTGATGGTCTCGCCGTACATGCCGATGACCTTCTGTATGCCGCTTGCTGAAAAGTGACACACAAAAAAGAAGGACGTCAAAGATATTCAAGCTACTTTATCTGTATTCACATAGAGACAGAACGGTTCCTTGTAAACATTAAAGTTACGGACTCTGTTCCCACATTATTCCTAATTAGACACCGCTCACGGTACGTTGAAGCTGTCATGTTACTCCGGGCTCCTCTATGACTAAAGAAAGGCTCTAATTCCACCATCTGGTATGCCCACGACATAGACATAATAGGTCTAAACTCTAGCTATAATGAGACTTAAAGGCAGAAAGTCAGAGAAGTGTCAGGACAATCATCATCTGCCTCTATTTGGCCTCAGCAAGAGTCAAGAGCTGCTCACTGATTTCATGTAACAGGAAGCAGATTACACATCCAGTCGCACGTCAGAGGAGACACCCCGGTGAGGTTGGGAAGCTTCACAGAGACAACGATCACCCTAGTCGATCGACGATCTCAAAAAGGACGGAACATTTGCTGAGCTAAGCGCAAAAAAAAAAAAAAAGCCTCGTGTTTCCTCAGTCCACCCAAACCTCTGCAGTCTGTCCTATGGTTACAAGCTTCAGCACATCCTCACATAACTAAGGTTGTAAACTCAGAGCAGTGCAGAGGAACATTAGGACACAACCTCCCAAACTACACAATCGTTCCTAAAAAAAAAAAAAATAAATAAATAAATAAATAAAATGTAGTGTCAGTAAAGCAACATGGCATTCTGCACACATACTGCTCTCTCTCTCTGCTCCTTATTTGGCAGAAGGCACAAAGCTATTAGATCTCAAAGGATGAGATCTTCAGAGTCACCTGGTTGCTCAAGAAGCAGTAATTCACACCGACACGCTATGGCGTTAAACCAAACAGGTTACACTGTTAGCCTCCAAATTTGCACCTCTTCAATACCCACCTTTCACTTTAATCTGTTACAATGAACTCAAGCACATAGTATACTAAAGTTTCATCTGCTGCTCCGTTACATCGTCGCCATTTACTAATTAACTTTGAGATTTTTTATTTTATATCAAGCTCATAATGAAACAACACAGCACACACCTTTACGCTTTCAAAAGATTTCTTTGAAATAATGAGATCTGCAATACTGGCATGTAATGGCTTTCGTTTCTTTACTTCAGGCTTCTGTTTACATTTTTCCAGCCCAGAAATGAGCTTAGCCACCAGATACAGAGCTGCCAAGGCTGCTACAAGAAACTCCTATCAGGCAGGAAAAAAAACCACAACTAAATTTCAACCACAAAACCCCCTAGTGAATGCAATTTTTTTTTCTTCAGATCTGCACTAAGCAACAGTAGGAAAATGGTGAGGCAAAAATAAGCAGCTCCTTCATTTTTTTTTCATACTGACCAAAAGTACCATGGTTTCACTTTTTTTTCTCTCTCTCTCTCTCTTTTTTTTTTTTACAGCTCACTATACCAAGTCTTGTGAATTCTTACGTTAATAGAGATAAAATCCTTGAGAAATGAGAAGTTGCGGCAACCAGAACCCCGACATTCACGCCCTGATTTTTTTTTTAGTTTAATCCGTTCGTGTGGATTTTATTTTATTTATGTTACTGTAAAAATAATAAATGTAACATAAATATAGCGTCTCTGCAAGCGCTGTCCCTTTTCCTGAAATGACAAATCATGTACATACTGTATAGTAAAAAGAGCACACAGGTTCGGTTATGGGTTAAGTGACGCTTTAAAATGGCTTTTAAATGATAAACTGGTGCTTTTAACCCCAGTCCAGCATACAGTGTAAATGTAACTCAGAAGACGAGTTAGGAGCTGGGTAAAAAGTCTGTAATTCAGTTTGAGCTCTATGAAATTTGTAGCAGCGTTTAATAGAAACTCTCGGATCTCTCTTAAAGCTGAATGCTCCAAGGTTGTCATGGCAATGAGTCGCTGCGTTGAGCGGTACGGTCGTTCTCGGGAGATGAATGAACATTTTGGAGGGTTATACAGGCTTTGTGCTTCAGCCACTTCCATCAACTCTCGGCGTCACTCGGAGAAAGCTGCACAAAAAGCGTGACCAAAACAGGGTTCGCATACTGGCCATACCAGAGCACTTTAGCATGCACAAACACACAAACACTCTTCTGGAGTGTTCTTCACAGAGCCTGTCATTATGGAAATGATTTTAATGTTAGCCGAGAGGCTGCATTACAGACTGAGAATCCTGACAGAACAGAAACACGATTCGCCGATACAGTTCTCCTGCGGAGTTCAGGCCCGAGCCAAGGCTTGTACAAAAATCGATTCGAATCTGTGAGAACCTTGACAGCCGTAGCCTTAAAATGAGTCGGCAACGGTTGAACTAAATTAGAGCATACAGCTGCCTTTATTTCACACCGTAAACCTGATGATTCATGTGCTGTTCAATTATGAACTGAAGGAGCCTCGGCTCTGCTCAGACAGAAGCTTTGGTGAAAGATGAAATTAGAGTGCGAGATTAAAGCATGAGGTTTAATAATAAAGTCGACTAGCAGAACGGAGGCAGGTGCAGACGGTGCTGTGTTCACTCTGGGCCCACCTGTGTCTACAAAACAGTGTTTAAACAACAAACCACCTCTACAGGTAAAATCTTCTTCCTGCCAGCTCACACACTAACACACGCTCGACTTACAGATGTGTGTGTGTGTGTGTTTGCATGAGATACCTTGGAAAGAGCTCAACAGACATTACAGAGGCTAGCTCTCTGGGGAGGTATTAGATGAAGGCACCTTTGTTTTTCCATTTTGCGAGGGGCCGAATGCAAACACTCTTTTCGGCGGCTGATGTTTGGAGAGTGTGTCGAGGCGTGAAGAGCAAAATGCAGCACTCATCAGCCCCTTTGTAATCTGCCCCGGAACTGCAGCATCAAAGTTGCCGTGGGCAGGAAGGTCCCTCTAATGGGACACAGCCTGTATTTTGATCACAAATTTCCAAAACACACCCAATGTTTGCTCTACCATTCTGTCTGAAGTGACGCCTGTCTGAGTTAAACCATAAATCTACCTGATGAGATGTTTATATTAAAGTCTCACCATGAGAGAGCAACACACAACAAACAGAGACACGTTTCATATGACTCGGAAACTACGAGTACAATTAGGCTTTTAATTATACATTGAAAATATACACAAATGTTCAATTTGCTCCTTCTCACTAAACCTGTACTAAACTGTGTATATTTATAAGTCATCTGTCACTCCCTTTCTTACTTAAACTTCTTTACAGCTGCTTCATATTCTACTCCTCTTACCTTCTTGTAACCTGATTATATTTTCATTATTGTTATTATTGTTTTAGTTTGAAGATTCACTTCCTTTATCTTATTACATGGCCATGTGACAATTTCCCTGAACATCATCACAAGCAGTCTGAATATAGAAATGTCCTTGGCGTACTGAGCACATGATCAAGAATATAACTTCAGGGCAGATTATACCTACTATATCTAAGAAAAATGACATCGACATTGTCAATCATCATCATCATCATCATCATCATCATCATCATCAACTAACCACAAAATGAAACTATGCAATCATCAATTTCTAAATCATTACACATTTTATACATACATACATATATATATAAAATCTCTTTTTAACGTCTTACTTTTAAGATGAGAAAAAAATGACACAAAAGGCAGACAAAAAAAATGGCATCATTAGCAGGGGATGGATTGGATACGGTGAGGCTTAATGGAAGTGTGTATTAAAACACTACTGAGATGAAAGACCCCTTAACTGTGGAGAGTGAAAGAGTGTGTGTGAGGACTGTTCACACACCCACCGCGTGACTGATTGCAATCTCCTTTCAATTTAGGAACCGGGTGCTGACCTTTTTAAAACTCTTCGATTCTGTCGCGGGGTGTGTGTAGGTGTGTGTGTGTGAGAGAGTGTGTGCACGTGTGTGCGAGCGCCTGTGGGAATGTGTGTGGGTGGGCATGTGTTTGCTCACACAGTGTCAGAGAAAGACTGGCTTATCACTCTTGCGACACACCTGAGCACACAGGGCACAATGACCTGACGGAGAATGCTTTTCCGTTCTCAGCCGCATTCCTTCACAGCTCAGGGATTAAACCTCAACACTGTGGACCATCACTGAGTTCTCTCCCAAATGCTGATAATCAAGTTCAACTCTGCAGATTGAAAAAATAAATCTTTATTTTGCACACTAGATTGCGTGTAGACTAATGAATTCTGCAGATTGCGATGCTCAAGGTATTGCTTCTGATTTCTTCAATAAAGAAAAGGCAGACGGAGCTCAGACTTGGCAGTCCTGCAGCGTTATGTATAGAGCAGTGGGAGGGCTTTAGGCAGCGCTGTTCGCTCGCTCACAATACGCCTCCAATAACGCTAATGTTCTCCCATTAGCACTGTTAGCGGGTCGTGCTGCACTCACTACAATCTGAAACAGTCTACAGACCGCAGACCAAAATCTACAAAAAAGGAAAAAGTTTCAGTGAGGGTTAAATTATGATCGCATTAGTGCTGAGACACTATGTGCCAGCTTACGGCTATAAGATTCATTAAGAAACACTGGCAGACTTGAATACGATTGCAGTCGATGTCTTTCTTTCTAAAGGGGATGGCTTGTGTCATAGACGATGAATGATGCTACTTCTCGAACGAAGTTATGGGAGCATCAGCACAGAACAAATTAGACCACTGGTATGGAAAAAGAACAGCAACACTATAGTATACTACAGTCCCAAAACAGTGCGTCCTGAGGCCAGTGGAAAGAATATAGACGGGGGAAAGCGAGGCGGTGCCAGCACCTGGGAAATCAACCCTGCTCCCAAGCATGGGACTCATCAAGCAGAGACTGCCACTGCTTTATCAAATCCTGAATTAATCACTGAAATTAAAATAAGACGAGGACGATGGGGTTATATAATGATGAGTTCTGATGAGTTATTTTTTAAATTGCCAGTCTTCACCACAACAAAGAACTCCACTGCAGGATCTCTACATTTACAATCAGCAAAGCTGTCATATAGCAACACTAGAACACTGGAAGTTTTTAATCATTCCTCTACACTAAGAGCTCAGGTTAAAGGTGGTAAGGAAAAAGTCGATCCTGAGGACATCAGGAACGATGTGAGAATACACACTCCAGCTTAGATGTCATTACAGGATCCATTACCTAGTGGGAATTTAGCAAAGTCAATCCACATACTGGCATGTTTTTGAGAGGAAGGAGAAAACCTGAAAACTGGGAGAACAACTTTGCAAGGAATATGGTGGAAAGGAATGTGGCAAAGAACCTGCACACTGTGTCGATTAACAAGCTTTGATTTGAGAACGCTGAACTTCCATAAGGCTCGCTGCTTATCTGCCGCTCCAAAGTAACTTCTTATGAAAATGATTTTCTTGCAGTTTTACGGCTACTTGGAAGATAAGCTCACTTTGTAAAAAAAAAAAAAATAGTACTATTGTTCATTCGAGTGCTTATTATGTTTTGTATAGCGAAACCTCAGCACATCTGTAGAGGCACACATTTTTGTAGAGGCAGCAGGATCTTATCTATGTGGGACCTACAGAAAGTATGTAAACTGAGACGTGGTGGTGGTGGTGATGTGTTTGGGGGATTTGTGTGCTTCGCTGCTACTTTGGAACTTTACAGGGATCTTAATAAGATACAGCCTAAATCAATTAGAGAGAATGAAACACAGCTGGACAGGAGGCTGGAGAGAATTATTGAAGCTCTCACTGAAGGTGGCAGAGAGCTGGAATTTGATTAGGCGAGCATGTTCTCAAATATGTCCTCCCCCATGCGGAGAAGCAAAGAACACTCCAGCTTTTTTGTGTTGTTTCATCACAGGCATATGTGTGTGTACTACATATATTTTCTTATTCAGCTATGGTCCTGTATAAGGGGATGGTGTGAAGTGTATGGTGCAAACCTTTCTGTTGCTGGGTGTGTGTGTGTGTGTGTCTTCAGAAGTGAAGCAGGGAGCAGGTCAAACAAAGCAGGAGTTTGGTAGGAAGAGAGATTGAAAAAGTTGCACATACGCACACACACATACACACACACACACACACACACACACAACCTTAAAAAGGGTTCACTCTGTAAAATCAGATGCTCATAGTTGAGAATTCGCTATAGTATGAGCTCAGAAACAGGCGTGATGTTTCTGCTTAAACCTCAAACATCAGCACTACTAATATAATGGCAATTTTTATCACAGCTAAAATAAGAGCAGTCATGTTCTATTTGTGTGTGTGTGTGTGTGTGTGTGTGTGTGTGTGTTTGTGTTTATCTTAGCATGTGTCTGTGAATGTGCAGATGGTAACTAGAATTTAATGTTTTTATGCCCACTGTGAAGTGGCTTTGAAAAGCCAGATAAATAAGCTTGAAAAATTAAAATCAGCTATAGCTGTAGGCTGTTTATGAACACTGGCTGGGTTCACAGAGTATATAGGAGTATTTAAGACTATTTAAGATGCAAGTCTATCAGCATGAGCGTTTCTGAGAGTTGAGCCTGTCATTTGCTTTACAATGTATGAGTTTGTGCTTTAACATGGGAAAAGCAAACACCAGACAAATTCAATTTAAATCTTCAAACTTGTGAGCTAATGAATACTGCTAACAATGAACCTAGCTAACATTGTGCAAAGAATGTTACTGCCCATGTAAACAAGACAAACCTGTCAGAAACATCACCATTTGCCTCAGACGTGTTAGCAAATAAGTAACACAAACTGAATATTAGCTCTAACAAGCAGCAGCAGTATAGTCTAGAATGACCCTAAATAATTGCTGATTTAGCTAAGAAGGTTAAGAAAGCTAGGATTCTACAACAGTTAACAGGCATGATGAATAAACAATCAGGGGAATATATAAGAATGCTTTGACAGAAAAAATATATGTTCACTGTGTAAATGGTTAAACCATGTGAGAAGAATTGGTGTTAGTCAGCTGGTGTTAGGCTAGCTAGTTAAAAAAACAGATAATTAAGCTAGCTAGCACAGTGATTTTATACAGACAGCTTTTTCTACAGACACATAAATGTCATTATATTGTAAATAAATCATATCTGCCATGAAAGAAATATCATTTCCAACAGAATTCTTAGTAAATAAGTCAGAAAAGATTCAGTAGTAAAATTACACTCTAACTACACTATTAGCATTGACCACAAGCAAAGTTACACTGCAGAGATACTATAGAGAAAGACACCAATAAAAACACCATAGTGACCATAGCGAGAGACACACACTGGGTCTCAATGCTTTAACAAAATGTTGACTTTCTTTTTTACCCCAACAGAATATTAGCATGTTTTAACTCCACGCAGCAGTGTTCAGTGTGGTGAGGTAAGTAATATGGGACAATTATGTACTGCCTCAGTTATATTTGGTTAAAATGACAGTAAAAACGACTTGACTTGACAATTTGTCTATCTCTGAGAATATTAGGGTTTTTTTAAAGGTGCATTTGAAAAGGGTATTTAGGTTATAGTGCTTGGATGTAGGAAAGGATTTGTGCCTTGGTCATTTGCCAGGTATCAAAAGCAAAAATGTTGTTAGACTTTACAAGGCTGAAAGCGGACAGGATGTTTGTGGTATTAAGCTTCAAATCTGAAGACATCCTAGCAGCTTAAAGGCTTGTGGGAAGCTTTATGACAATGGATAATGGTTAAATTGGTAATAGCTTGAAGCCCAGAGTGTACAAAGGAATAAAATTGGTTAAATTAGTCTTTCGGATGGCTCACAGAGCCATGATCATCATAATTTCCATTTGCTGTAGTCTGAACATTCCAATTTAAAACGGCAGAACATGCCGCTATTAAAATCGACTTTGAAGACAGCAAAAACCACAAGTTGTCAAGTGAACATAATAAGCATCAGCATGATCCTCAGAATCCAGTGTGGGAAAAACCATATTACAATACTGAGAGCGAAGAAGAAGAAGAAGAGAGGGGGAAGGAAAGCGCTAGTGTGTGTCAGTAGTAGTAATGAACGCACAGATATTGTTCATCCCTCATCAACTCTAATGCCAGAATGCCCTCCTCATCTTCTAGCATATTGAGTCTAGTTAAGCATCAGGATTCAACACTGTATATAAGCCTCACACCGTGCACGTTCTGCTTCGTAACAGCACACATCCCTGTTCATTTACACATATCAGTCAGCCCTGCGGAAGAGCACACCACAGGAAAGGAACAAGGATCCCTGGGAATAAAAAGTCATCATGACCAGCATACGAATTGTGGTGGTTTATATGTGGGCATAGCGTTCGGGTAAAAAGCAGTGTTACAACTTAGCTTTGTGATTTGATCCTCTCGACTCAACCTAATCCTTTATTTTCGTTCTTGAATTTTTAAGCAGAATCTTGGCAGACGGGACCTCTCCTCTGAGAGGCAAGGTTAAGAGTTCCGGGCGCTCTGAACAAAATCACTTTGCTCTCTCTCCAGAGGGAGATGTATCCAGTATTGACTCTTTCAGAGGAGCAGTCGTACCATCTGTGGCATTCAACACTCCCTCTTAAATAGGATACTTCACAAACTCCCAACAGAGGTACTCAGGGTCATCTGAATTGAGCGCAGGCTAGTTAATGGATTCTGTCTCTGGTTAAAATGCCAAAACAATGACTGCATGTGCATCAGTATCAGCCATCAGCATGTTTATGCCTCCATCTGTCCTGACTGTAAGTGGTAGTTTGTAAAGCTTAATTAAGGCTTGTAACCAGAAGCTATATCTTGCCTCAGCTGGGATTAACAACACATTTGTCAAATCAGTCAGTTTAACCTGCCCTGAGTGACTGGCCACTCATTTCAGCCATTACAAAATACAAAATGACATTTATTTATTTCTTTTTTAAATCTTTTCACCTAATGGCAAAGCCACCAGTTATTCCTTCATTCAAAGGAAGCGGCTGTTGGAGCTGTCTGTACGGCATTTATGCCGAACCTCATAATCATCTCTTTCATGACGGGCAAGTGCAATCTCGAGGCTAAGAAAGCACGCTGTAAAAGGAGGCATTGTTCAACCCCACTTCAATCTTTCTCTTGCCTCATTTATCTCTCGTTCTTCTGTACTGGTGGCCTGCCCTACCCCAGGAGCAAGCCAAACAACAGGATAGCATTGACATGTTTCGACTTAGGATGTCCAAAAACATCCTCGGTGCAATGCAACGTAAAAAAAAAAAAAAAAAAAAAAGAAAATAAATAGATGTTAGAACATTGCTGCTAGGACACCGGCGAGCTGATCAATGGACGGAGATGACACACTGTGCTCCTGGTGCTGTTTAACTTTCCAAGCTCCAAGAGAATTTATGACATTTACTCTTTCTCCCTTTCTGCTTGAAAAGAAAATGAGCAAATATTTGTGCAGTAGAACTGGACTTGGTATGACAGCAGACATTGTTTGATTTAGCTCCAATAAATGCATGAGGCTGTGCGAGCTAAAATGACTTGCATCTCAATATGTGCTGTTTTTTAACACATGATGCCCATTTCTGGAAGCCCACTCAAGCACACAGACACAAACCACAACTTCATCAACACATTCCAGTCCAAGCTATAAGCCTACCTGGAGGAACTGTATCTCTGTTTGCATTAAAATATAGCCATCCTGCCTTCAGAGCCACAATTCTCATCTCTGACAGGCAATAAATAATAATAGCTGCATCCCAACGTCAGGGCTGCAGTCTAGCTAGGTGGCTTCTTGGAAACACTCTTTTACGACGACAACCTTGGTGTTAAATCATGCAAAATAGACTCGTCAAAAAAAAAAAAATCTTTAGCCTGTAGTCAGCTTCAATAACAGTTAAATACTGTAGAAAAGACTTATCTTAGCATAGATAATGTTAATCTTATCTTCACACCCTTAATTTCCATGTTTCTATTTACATAATAAAGAGATTTTAATATAAATGACATTTTAGCACAAATTCTGACGTGCTCGTGCCTTCGCTTTCCAGAATCGCTGAAAAAAATCTAAATAACTGAAGGCCACGAAAGTCGCAATCTTAACAAGGTTTTCTTCACTTTGTGGCTGAAAGATCACTGAGAACGGAGCATCCTTTGCTGATGTATCTGTCAATAAATTCAGCCTACTTCAGCTGCAGCCTACATTTGCTGTGTACTGAAAATGTGCATGGAGATGAGCTGTCTGGTGAAATCGTATGATCAAAATATAGCTTTCCAATGCTAATGCGCTCGTTCACCCTAAGTCACTTTCCTCCAGTTCTCAAGAGAGAGCTAAAGTATAGCCTCATAGCAAAGGGTTGTAAATGATTTATAACTGGTGGACCCAAGCTACCTCGCAAGGCCTCAGATTTGTAGGAGGTGATGCAGAAACTTCAGGTGGCCCAGATGATAAGCAGTTCTTTAATAGAAAAAAACATTGTTTTTAGCTGCTAGGAGGTCTAATTATGGGCGGGGTGTGTAATTAGAAGTGTGCTACGTGTGGAGATCAGAAGAAAACAAATTCTGACTATTGGTTTTAAAACAAGACCTCTGTTTTAAAATGCAAATAAACAGGATCAATACTCCAGAGGTCTACACCTTAGCACTAATAAGCAGTAGCAGGTAATAGACTGGGACATCACACAGAAACACACACACAGAAACACACACACACCTGCAGGAACATAAGCAGTGTCAGAGCTGGTTAAGGTCATCCCTTTGTTACCAAGGTCTTCATTAAACTTCAGGAAAGAGAGGAAAATCACATCTTTTTTTCTTGCGTGTCTCACTCCAGAGCTGCTCAGTTGGAGCATGCAGGCTAATTGACCTGTCTGTGCTGTGCACTGGAGGACCTGCAGTGCTGAAATAATTGACTTGATGAAATGAGGAGTAGCCGCTCTCAGCGGATGGCCAGGCCATCCACACTCCCTCTGGCTGCCAGCTCTCAATCTCAACTGCTGTCAATATTTCTCACTTTTCCCCTTTTTCTTTCTCCATTTCCATTTCTCTCTCTCTCTCTCTCTCTCTGGCCTAACCTGCTGGACAATTTACAGTGATGGCCTGCAAATCTCGTCTTAACTCAGCCTGTAAATAAGGAATTGCCGACCAGCTTGCTTTAGGGCTTTAGGGTTTTCAGGATCTTTCTCCTCTGCATCTTTGGTATAAAAAAAAAGTAAGCTCACTGTGGAATTCCGAATTGAAACAGAGCCGTTGCTCTCTGCACTTAAATCACACTAGTTTTACTGGGACTAGAGCTAAGCAGTGAAGGAATATTTATGCTCATAAATATGCCAATGATTTTGCCAGTTCTACTACGCTGTTATATGCTACATGAGTTACTACACGCACGCAGCCCAGACAGTAATGTGAGAAAGGTGATAAGCCCTGTAACGACACGTTTCATTACTATGTGGCTTTTAAATGGTTGAAGGTTTAGCCGTTCCTCGCATTCCAGACATCGATGATCTGCCGTTAAAAAGCAAGCCACGACGGGCACTGAATCGTGACATGTTGACAGAGAGAGAAAGAGAGAGAGTGTGGAAGAGAGAATGGTGGGAGATTCTTTCCATCTGTTATGAGACTAAGAGGAGCATTAGCTGCCACGGAAAGCAGCAGGCCCAGGCTCTGTGGCAGGGCAACATGGGAAAGGAACGGCACAGACCAATTGTTATTGCCCTAACCATATTTAAAACTGCTCCTCTGTTCTAACCTTCCCAGAAGCATGCTCCCAATGCGCCTTTTAATGGAAATCTGCATTTTCCCACACCAGCATACACAAATCAAATCAAATGAATTTCAACAAGAAGTGAAATATCTGCCCATGTTTAAAAAAAACAGTACAAATTCTTGTGTAATTCAGACTGATTTCCACAGTTCCACAGCAGAGTTCACTGACAGACCAGTTCTATCTAGATTAGAATAACATTTCCTTTTTATTCACTTGGCAAACACGTTCAACTGAAATGACTAACATCAGAGGCAAGATTACAGTCCAATCAGCTGAGGGTTATGGGTTGTCCTCACTGGCAGAACATTGGGATTTGAATTGATCTTCTGCTCATGTTTTAAAAGCCTTTACCACTGACTCATCGCTTGCTAAATGAACTATAATGACTAGTTAACTGCGTGTTCCAGTTTCACAGATGGGTTGATCATTATACATGTTAATATTACAGAATTCCATTAGGTCACCATTAAACTACAGCCTGTTACCACAAGGTCATGGGCATGGGCTACAAGCCACCTGTGATACACATTTTAATCAGATTAGAGAGGCATAAAATGTGTCGAAAATCCACCTCTTGTCAGTTATTAAACTATGAAAATTCCGTTTAGGAGTAAAACACAACAGGAAGTCAGGCTGCGTCCCACGTGTTTTGCCAGTGATGCCAGTTATTTAATAAACAACATTATACTTTTTATATCCAGAGAGAGTTAGTTCCTGTTATGCCGTACGCCATAGCCGCTATAAACACTCATCCTTTCTCCTCTTCGCGTTAACATGTTACCGAGAGCCCTGAGGACAATCAGTAGAGACACTTGAGATTCCTTAATCTCCTTAATGAAATAAATGCTTCCTTAGAGACATCTCTATAATCTGTGTTTTAACGTTATTTAAAGCCTCTGCCATCCTGTGTCTGTGTCTGTGAATTAGTCATTACCGTAAAAACTAGAACATACTGAAATTATCGCTACATTAATCTCTTATTTGACCTGGTATTTGAAATACAGCCAACTTTAAAGTCAGATCCGCTGTTACGATAATGAATCAACACCTTCAGACCAATCAGATTTGAGAAACTGTGGTCTCAACCCGTACTAGAAACAAAATATTATTATAACCAGGCCACAATCGCCAGGAGACTATTGAAATATCTTCCCTTAGAAGAATGGTGGAAATCAGAATGTTGCATAAATAATTAACATCCATGTGCACTGGTTATCATCAGAGTAAAGCCAGTGCAGTTTGTTATTTTCGCTCTCATTTGCATGTGTTTGGCTGCGGTAAACAGACCCGCTGCCACGCTAAGACACAGCTAATACTATACAAACAGTCTCCAGTCACTCTAATTGGCACTGGAGCTGAAGGAGAGGGGCTAAGTCCCTGCTAAAGTCCCCACATGAGACCTATTATGCAAGTTGAGTGTGTCTAAGAGCGTCTAAGAGCAGGTAATAGTCGACTCCCATCTTCCTGTCTCTCTTCCCACACGTCATATTTTCCGCGTTCCTTTTTGATGTGTTGTGTATGTCAGATCAACGCTGACACTCTCAGCTCTGCACCATACTGCCGCGTGCACCGAGAGATTTCTCTCAGAGGTACAGCTTTGGTCATGAGCTGAGATATGGCCCTGCATTACAAACCGAAGCCCCCTGGGCCACAAAGTCTCTCTCAAGGGGACTATTCATTCACCCTGCCTGTGCGAGCCAAATTCAATCCTTTTTCCTCTCGGTCAGACAAAGTCTTCAATTTGCACTTACTGTTCCTTTTCCGCTAAAGTCAAGCACCTCTGGGATCAGGGACAATATGAAGTATTCTCCGCAACTGATGCAGCATGTAGATGTTGACCCTATAGGGCGTATAGAGGCTACAGAATAATCATTTTTAGATAATGCTCATGGCACGGTGCTCTGCATTTGTAACATAGCGGGAAGCCTTGAGCAAGAGGTATTTTCTGTAAACAGAAGAGCCTCTAGTGTGCTTTGTATAGCTAACAAGTGTTTCCCTACACAAGTGAATGATGTACAGAGGGCTAGCTGGTTTCCATGCTCTTTCTGCTCTTCTTCCTCTGAGCTACTGACCTACGCTCTTTATTCTTCACTTTTTTCTCAACCGGTGGCGAATACTTCATTTTCTGCTAATATCCACCAGTCTTTCTTATTCATTATGGGAGAAACAATTTGTTGTCATGCCCTCATTGCGGCAACAAAAATCCAATTAGCCTTCAAACGTAACGGCACATGCACCAAAAAATGTTTCCACAGAGAAATTGGTGCAAATTAATATTATTATTTTTTAATTGGTTAGGTGTTTCTGCTTGGAACGAGCTACCCCCTTAACCCTGGGGTTTTTAGTGTGCTTGATTTATAATTGCAGGTGTAGCTCATTAGTGCCACTCATCCTTTCTTCTCTTGGAAAACACCCAACCTTCAATTGAGAAAGCGTTTTCCAATAAATCATCATTCCTAATGGCCGAGCCGCTGATACGAAGTCAAACTATGGAATATAATAGGAACATGAAAGCATCGAGTCGCACGCTTTTATCTATGGGTCAATCCTTTTTTTTAAAAAAAAAAAAAAAAAAAAAAAGGGACTTCCACTTTGCCTGGGGTTAATATTCTGCAGATATCAGCCAGGAGAGTGCTATGATCTACAAAAAAATTCAAAGGCCCTTCAAAAGCCAGAACAGTGCTCTCAACATGAGACAAAATGGCCATTATGCTGCATCTTTTCCTTTTATCAGTCATCCCTGCTCGGCTGTATGTGATTTTCAGAGACACGGAGAAAAAGAAATGAGGAAACCTGGAGAAAGCAGCGAGAGAGAAAAAGCCAAAAAGCAAATGTACAACAAAAGGAAATCTGTGGACCCTATAAAATTCCTCTCCAGACATCAGTCATGTTGGTCAGGTAAGTGCACTTTGCAATCATGGCCCCTTAATGCGCTACATTATAAATGCTGAGTGCTGCCTTGATGGTGGCCTGGTGGAGAGAGACAGCGCTTCCTGGAAGCCTCCATAGTCATCCAACCAGGAAATGCTTTGCCCATAACCTCCCTATAGTGGTTGACCTTTGTCCATAGGCTCTTATTGAGCAATTATTAAACCCACTGACTGAACATTAAACAACAGCAAAATAAAAACTGACTCTCCATCGAAAAAGTGCTTCTGCCTCATGTCACGCCGATCCAATAACATTCGCTACAGCCTTCATTTCCTTGCATCTGCTCGGCCTGTTTGTGAGATTAGATCTCATCTGTAATCTGATATTGGGCACTAAAACAGAGCATCAGACCAGAATTTCTAACATCAAGAATATTCTCCCATCAAGAACACCTCCAGCTGTCAAAGCCTTTGCAGCAAATGGCTGATCCAAGGTTGTTTGTCTCATTACAGGAATACAGAAAGTATTGCACTCTGGGGTTTAATTCTCCATGTGTATTCTGATAAAGCAAAAACGGATGCAGAGTAAAATACAGGACGCCTATTCTTGTTTAAAGTCCTGGGTGCCAAGCTTCTCCTCTTTTCTGCTCAGGCTACATTCTGTACTTGTAGGTCCGGCTAATTATTGCAACGAAATCCACCTGGTTTAAAGCATGCTGAACACTGCTCTCATGTTTGTTTGTTTTTTTCTTTGAGTTGATTCCATATACTTCCTGTTTACACTTGCACTTGGGTCTGTTTTGTTATTCCTTGTCTTGTCATTGATCTATTACCTAACGTGTGCGCCTGTTCGGGGTTCATCCCTTGAACCCTACTTCTGTCTTCAAAGTTTAGTCTGTTGTTATTCTGCATTTCGGGGCCTAACCAAAAAAAAAAAAGATTGGGGGAAGTAATACTGCAAACTGTTCCAGTATTAGGTTCCTGTAATCTTGTTTTAGGTTACGTATTAACCCAGGTTGATGTTGTCTGCCTGTATTTTGAAGCCCGTCACAGACTCCGAGTATGATAATTGGATTTGCCCTATTAAACAACATGCTGTGTTTACACACTTGCCTCCTGCCTTTCACTCACTTACAAAAAAACTAAAACAAAAGACTTTGGAAAGAAATTCCTGATTCAGGTTCAGAGGTAATAAAAACACTACTACACTACTATAGTTTCACTGGTTCTTCATAATAACTCCTGCACTGTTTGTTTATTATAATATTCAGCCATGATTTCGGTGGCATTTTATGTTCACTGCAGTCTGTGAACACAACACTGTCAGTGTGAGACACACGTTTTGCTAGTCATTTAAAAAATATGATAGAAATATGACTGATCGTAGTGTAGTACAACAAACCGTTGCACCTAAACTATGGATAACATTAGTAAGGGGTTCTAGGTCTGGAAATTGGGAGTACAAATCATTGCCAGTCTTGCTGTTGCACATGTTCCTGTGGATACCTTCAAACAGCGTGGCTCAGGCAGAGATTACTAAGGGATTATATGCTTTTTTGGAGGAGAAATGGTTCTCGGAGGCAGAGACATGAATGAAGGCAGAGTACTAATCCCAATGCTGTTCACTCGGGCCTGAGCATTTATCAACCAATGAGTGCCACACACACACACACACACACACACACACACACACACACACACACACAATTAATTAACCTGAAACACACATCTATTTTCTAAAGTAATATAATGCATGCATACACTCACACCGATCTTCACAGGTAGACTAATAGATGCGCTCTCTGGTGCTGCCAAATGGTTTTAAAATTTCTATTACAATTTTAATTACTGTAAAAATTGAGTATTCAAATGAGCCATCATTATTTTGTAATTGTTGGTAATTATTTTAGACAGTCACAGACAAACACTGTTCATTTGTATTGCATCAAATGGCAACGAAATTGTCATTATTAAGCGAAGAAAATTAAGAGGAAGTCAAAGAAATACCATTATTCATTTATTATTCATCATTCATTATTCATCTAAATTTATCAGTTTAGAATATATTTTTTGACTTTTGCTCATATAAGGTTGGATCCTTTTTCTTGATGCTCGCTCCGTTGCATTTGTGGCCAGATCTCATATAGCTAGTGTGTATTTAGTGTAAATCCTACTGCTGATGAAGACAGAGAACCTCATTCAACCATAGAGACTGAGTGACTCTGATATGTACATGATCAACACACACTCACACACACACACACACACACACACAGTCACACACACACACACTCACACACACACTCACACACACACTCACACACACTCACACACACACTCACACACACTCACACACAC
>JAOTRN010000008.1:6696138-6708466 GCA_028566695.1 Bagroides melapterus | reverse complement strand
ACACACACACACACACACACACACACACACACACACACACACACACACACACACACACAAACACACTCACACACACAGACACTCACACACACTCACTCACACTCACTCACACTCACTCACACACACACACACACTCACACTCACACACACACACACACACACACACACACACATTCATCTTCTTGGAAAACCATGTGATCACAGAAACTCTGTTTGGTTCTAAGAGCACTGTGGATGAAGTTAATAAGCACTGAGCCCGCTTCTGTGTGTGTGTGTGTGTGTGTGTGTGTCGCTATTTGTCAGTGAATTCTTCTTGCAAATGCTCATGTTTGGTTTGAAGTTCCAAGGTCTGGGCAGAGGCTATTTGTCCTTTCTCCTCTGTTTTTCCCACACTGCTCTGGAATAGACACGTTTCCTCCACAACACACTTCAAATAAGAAATAAAGCATGCACACATGAGCACATACATGTGAACTCACAGACACACACACACACACACACACACACCAAAACACAATTCAAGGCTCACTGCTTATTAACTTCATCCACGCTGCGCTTCGGAAGTAACTCAAATATCCAATAAATATTTTAAGCGCCGGCCTTTTGAAGGTACTCTGTTTACCATCTATTGTGGGATTTTCCATTCGGAAGAGCTGAGTGAGGAGAAAAGCCTTTGTGTAGTCAAATACTACACAAAAACACACTTATGCACAAACTCCTTTAATCTCCAACACACACAAACACCCACTGAAGGTCAGTCAGCTTTCTGCCCACAAATGCCTGTAGGAGGAAGTGAGGTGAGAGGCCAATGCACAAGATGGGGTGTGGGATTTTAACAGCTCATTAGCACCCATTGGCACCTGCCACATTGTGTATGTGTGTGTGTGTGTTTTCTTACTACTCCAACATTGAGACATGAGTATTAGCACTCCATACACGCTTCACTCACATTTCTCCATCAGTTACAAAGGCAGCCCACACCGAGTAAGGATATAAACTGCAACTGAACCACACTCTTGAACACTAACACACACACCCAACACCCAGCCAACACACCAACCTACCCACCCACACACACACACCCTAAGCATTCCACCAAAACATATACAGACACACTAGGGAATTCAGCAAACAGCCCTTCAAATCCCTTGATGAGCTGAACTGAACTTTTTTTTTCCCTTGCACATTTCAAGGAACATTTAGCAGTTAAGCATGCGAGGTGGATGCTTTTTGAGAATGTGCAAGCTTTACAAAGAGCCACCTGCCAACTTGAGCTCAACTCCAATCCACCCATGAAACAAAAGCGCAAAAATGCAAATGAAAAGATGTAATCGCATTTTGAGCGCAGAAAAAGCACTCTCCGAGGCCTAGGGCCAATTAAGCCTGTGCGTTCTGTGGGGCTAGACAGATGGTCGTGTTTCTGTCTGAGCTCCACCTGGCTACCTCTCCCTCGGAGAACTACCGCTTGCCGCACAGCTTTAATTACAGCCTCGTACAAATCCCCTACGCAAACACTGAATGCCAGCTGGGAGTCAAACGGCACGTCAAAGTCAAGCTTAGGTAAAATTACACCTGGAAGAGGTAGAATTTTCAAGTCCAATAAAGGCCTAATGCATTAGTAATGCATTAGCTTGCCTGGACTGTAAGCCTGGGTCAATTGTGGAAGCTCCTGTGCTAATTGAGGCCAGGCGATGTGTGCGAACTGCAGGGCTGGCAGACTAACTGGCTGCGAGAAGGATGGATTGAGTCTTGGAGATGGATGATGGAGCCAAGGACCAGCTGGGGAGATGGAGCATCATCAATCACTCTTTGTGGAGTTCACTCTTAATGCGGCTTTCAGACTGGGCGAGAAGTTCCGATCCTGCAGTGATCCAAATCAGCCCCAACAAAAAAAACAGGACTTGGTGGAAGCTATTGATCTATGAATTTGCAGAACCTTGAGAGACAGACTGATGGGCTGAGTTAAAACATCTTTTGGATAACACTTGCACACTATCATGGCACACTTCACTGTGCTCACTGCTGTGGTGCCAAATCTGTGCCCTACTTGCCTCTCTGTTCAGCTGCTGAGACCCTGAATGCAGCCACATGCACATGATGGAGTGACTTATTTACTGTTCCAGGTTGTGCTTCTCTCCCTATAGCTCCCAGATCTTACAGCACATATTTCGTTGGACAATGAAACTGAGACCTGGACATTTAGACCACAGATATGGGCAAGACAGCGAAGGTGGACTCCTCAAAGAACAATACATATTTCACATTGTCCACGACCCGAGATTTCCTTTTGCTGCCACCAATGAAAGGGATTTCATGTTGGTACGAGTGACTAAACGTTTAGCTATAGAAGTCCACCCATGAATATTGACCCTGTGGAACTCCTGACAGACAGTTTTGGTGGAAACAGGAGAGATTTAATTCTGCATTGAGTTGAGTACACTGCAAAAAAGAATTTATGTCTTGATTTCAGTAGAAATATCTCAAAATTCTTAAATCAAGATGTGTTTTCTTAATGAGCAAAATGACCTAAGACAATAAGTCTAGTTTTCAGACAAAAAAATATTAAATTTAGGTGAATTTGTGCTTAAGACAAGCAAAGAAATCTGCTAATTGGGTAAGAATTTTTTTCTTGAATCTTTCTTGAATTTAGTGTTTTAAGAAAAAGTAAACTCAATTCAAGATTTTATTTATCTTACCCCATTGGCAGATTTCTTTGCTTTTCTTAAGCATAAATTCACTTCAATTTGATATTTTTTTGTCTAAAAACTAGACCTATTATCTCATCATTCACGTCATTTTGCTCATCAAGAAAAAGCATCTTGATTTAAGAATTTTTAGATATTTCTTCTGAAATCAAGACAAAACATCTAAGTAAGAAAGTCATTTTTTGCAGTGTAACTGTGGTATTATTTTTTTTTAGTAGCGTTGACGGTTAGTCCTGTTGGATGTGGCCTGTCCTTTGTGAGGGAATGGCATTATTACCCTGGATACTATGGCTCTCGATACACCACAATGGCTTGCTGTCCCGGTCACAGACGCTCCACCGAGACGTACACTAACAATGCGTCATCTTTTGAGCTCTTATACTTTGATGTGTGGATTACAATATTTTCGTGTACAGCTATGCTACTGTTCTGATAATTCATCCTACACAATCTGCTCTTACTTATGGAGCCCTGCAAGTATAGGTGTGAAATCTCTAACAGTACAGTGACCATTGGTCCATTATTGTCCATCCCTTGTCCATCCTTTACACGTGTGTATAGTTGGAGAAACTGGTAGAAATTTGCCAACCATTTAAATTTGTGAAATGACATCGGTTGGGCAAATGTCAATCCAATATCAGGCATCATCTTCAGCCAGCACACAGGAAAGCACAGCAGTCATGGCTCTCCCAAAACAAACATAATGAAGATAATGATATGGTTAGAAAAAGGGTCTTTCTGCAGCCATTTTTGTTGGACCACCCAGTGCTCTTTTCTGCTCACTGCCTAACTAACAGTCCATTTGTGAGGCATATGTATAATAACTATACATCAAACCTGGAGCAGCAATTCAAAACTTTCACACCCTGAAATAACAGAACCCTAGCACATGTAGTCATGCCTACTCTAACCTGATTACATTTAAATAGTGTTACACTGTACTGAGCAATACTTTACAAATAATATGATATAAATTTCATATTGCCTAGGGATCCTTAACAGAAATAAAGGCAAGTGAAGAATTGCTTGCAGAATGCTTTCTATTAACCTCATGCTCACAAAACCACAAAACGCAAGGGTGTGCAGGAAGCCAGATGAGAGCTAAAGGCGGCTTATTCTGGCCTTGACCCTCAGCTTTATAGTTGCAAAGAGAGCTGCAGGATTTGCAGGATTGGAGATGAGGGATGAAAAGAATTTCTCCTCTATCTCAGATTCAAGTTCTCTCATTCCAGGGGAATGGACAAAGTCTCTATCCGAATGCCACATGGGAGCAGCTACAGTGCCCATTTTGGGGAAAACAAAAACAGCATGCTGTTTAGCCACCGCTCTAAGGCCTGGAACATTCCTGGCCATATGTCTCTCTTCTTATCTTCTCCTGGTGGCATACTTTAGATGTCTGCTTTGACGCATTTGTCCCAGCCCTGGAGAAGTAACAAGAAGAAGAAAGCTTTTTTTTTTCTTCAGTGAAGAATATGTGTGTATTCCACATCTTAAGACTGGAATCTGAACACAAGTATATAGATATATGTTCAGTTTTTTTTCCCCTAACAAATTCCCCTTTCCCATTAGACAAACAGCATTTGAGTGTGTACTGTAGAGGATAATGTTTCACAGAGAGTAATGTACAACAATCCACTGAATAAATGGAAAGAGAGAAAGTAGGTATTTCTTCTGTGGTTGAAGGTCATGGGATTAGGTACGCGAGCCTCCCAGCATGTTTGATGGCCTTGTTCCTCTCACCATGGCAGGGTCACTTCAGGTGCCTCATCACAGCAGCTGCTTCAGTCATCACTGCTCTACATTGACAGCTCTTTCTTCTTAAAAACTGGATTAAAGGATTTCTTGATGCCTACACTGTGCCCACAATGCTCTCTGAGCCCGCAGCCTGTGCACCATTTGTTGAGGAACGCATCTGACCCTCTAACCAGTCCAGTCCATCAACTATTTTTGCACTGTTTTGTACTGACAAAGAACAAGGGGTCATTCTTCTATATTTTTAGTTCCAGTAAATTTATCAAAAGTATATCATAATATCAGAAGTTCAAGGCAAGGCAACTAGCTTTGTGGTAGAAGTTCGAAAACAGCTAGAGGTGGGTCAGGGGGAAAAAAACAAAACAAAAAAACAGACAAAATCAAAAATAAGAAGGAACCTTGTGCTAAACTATTGTTTCTGTTGTAAAACCACAACAAAGATAGTTTACCGACGAGCTGGTTAAACTCTCAAGCAAAATTTGTTTCTTGGTTTCTTCAAATTCCACCTTCCTTCCTTCCTTTCCCCCCTTGTTCTCCTGATTCTGAAACATGTGTACGTCTTTCTTTCAAGATCATTTATCCGTCTAGTAAAAAAAGAATAGTTACCGCTGACAGCCAGATTATACCTTGGCAAAGGAGTTCACAGCAGCGAGAGATGGAACTCAGAAAGAGTATTGTACTGTACGCTGCAGAACTGAGGTGCATCGTGTGTTCTGTTTACGCACACAAACCAGATGAAAACTTTGCTGAAAGTATTGCATAGGGCTTTTTAACTTCCTCTGAGTGTTGTTTGAGATGAGAAAACAATGCTGGTGACCTCAGTATCAGCAGCCTACTGAACCACTGGGCAACCACAAATACAAAACTGGTAGTGCATTTCCATCTCTGCGCGTCCTTTTGACATTTCATAAAGATCATGAAATAATACATTCTACGCTGAAACTAAACCCAGGGCATTTACGAGCAGATAACACAAAGTGCATACTAGGATCTCTACCGTTTTATCCGACTAATTATCTAGGCTATTATGATGCAATTATATCCTTTAATAATACTTTTTCATGGCAATTCCTGCAGTGCCTTGAGCAATGTTGCAAGTCAACGCAGTCTGGTGCAATAAAATAAATATAATTTAATTTAATTTCTATATATTTAATTTGTTCATGAATAGCACTACAGTATCTGCAATAGCAATGAAAGGGATCTGTGCTGCATCCAGATACACCTGAGGAACATGTCAGACTGGTGTCAGGTAGATGAGATGAGACCCTGGACAGCCTAATTATCTGGAGTTAGACAGGGCTAATGTGAGACTGATTAGTTGACTAGCTATTCAACGAACCCACCCAGTATTCTATTCTATTTTAAACCCACATCTGCACATTCCTTTCAACTACTCTGTGATTATGTTTGATCCGCACTGACGTTATAGCTTTCGAACGATGAAATGTGAATTCTATTTAACCAGTTATTCGTTTCCTCTTTGGAAAATAAAGCAAATCCCAAAAGGACAATGTAACAGATAATTCATAACACATGATACTCCCAGCCAGCACAGCCAAGACGTGGTTGCCAAGGGTATCGATTTGCAGCCACAACTAGTGTTACCATATACAGCTAAAAACAAAGGAGCTTCCTTAGAAATGTACGATCCATCTATATTACAACAGCATCTGGTGCGATACGACTGATTGTTCCCTTAATTAATTTACTAATGTTTTTCCCCTTAGTGTCTGTGTGCAGTCTGTACTTTGAGTAGTAACAATCGGAGCACAGGAGCACAGTACCGAGCGGTTCCCATGTACGCATTATGTTAGCCTGGACTTTTATTATTTCACGCCATGTTGTCATACACATACAGTGCCACTTCTTTCTAAACCTATGCACAAGCACAATTAAAGAAATCTCCACCATCTCCTGATGAAAGAAGCAAAATAAATATATGAAAAGCATGCAAAGCTATCATGCACGTTTAACGCATGAAAGCGTTAACAGTGGTGGGTGTAATTGAGAAAGCTGGCACCATGATGAAACAAGTCATCTTAAATATTTAGGCACCACAGTGTCTGGCCTTTGATTCCTTTTGTAGCGAAGGACTCAGCAAACATAAATCTGAGGAGCCTCCTGTCCTCTTTAATTACAGCCAAGACAGAAGAGGCCTCTAATTCCTTTAGAGTGTTTGAAATTACCGCAGTAGTGAGCAATGTTAACGTAAATATATTTCTCATTTCATTCTATAGGTTTCCACTTCTCTTCCTGGGAGGCAACTGGCTATGTTCACTGCCGGTGCGACCGTGAAGGCAGTATTTAGCAAATGCAGATGTTTTATTGGGTTTTACAGGGCTGGTATTGGATTGCTAATTCTTCAGCTTTGTTTTCATTTTCACCTTCATACTGGTCATCATGTAGATGATCTAAGATTTTTTGCTGACATATAGTCAGAGCAATGCCTGCTAAAGTTATGGTCTTGGCTGCTTTCATTATCCAGCCTCAGAGATTCTGTAGCCATGTGCACATGGAAAAAAAAATCAATCTCTATGGTCGCTCCTAATTATCTGCAAAGCACTATCTGTCTTTCCGTTGTCACTCACCAGCAGGAGAAGACCACTTACCTACTCTCTGAGCTGTTCCCCTGGACACAGTCAGCTTGGCGGGGCCCCAGGGGGGAATTGTGGGAAAGGGAGATTCTTTTGCTCTGTCTCCATTTGTCTGAAAGGTTAATGGGTCTTGCATGCCAAGTGGAGCTATGCAATGGAAGTTGAGAAAGCATTTCCTCCATGATATTATTGTGAAGTTCACTGTCAACAGACCAACAGACATTATGTGTGTGTGTGTGTGTGTGTGCGTGGAACAAGGAAGTTGTGTTGAATCCCTCTAAGCAAGCCGAGGCTTACGCTCAAGTTCAGCTGTCCTTACACTGGTCATTAGAAGCAGATCTGCAGATACTGTTAGGTTCTTTCAGCCGGAAGCAAAGCCCCGCTTCTTTTTAGAAAACCCATCTCACTCGACCCGAACCAGATAACAAACCCGGGAGGAAAAGCTGTGGGCACAGATACTCATTAGTCTTCTCCATCTCACTGAACATGGAAGGTCACCCTGTGAATCCAGTGACTCCCACTGCTAGAAAGAACATAGACAGACTTACTGAAATCTGAGGGGTGGTTTATTTTTGCTACCATGAAACATTTCCGCACCGTTCGCTCATCTTGTGCTCGATTATGATTCATAACAACAAGCATAAGTAGTCCTTCAATATTTCATGTGCTGGCAAGAGAGTGGGTTTCCATGGTTGACTATTCAACAGTCTTGAATGGCTGGCCAATGGTAAAGGTCATCACAACAGACTCCTCATTGTTAAACATGCAAGTCACTTCAGCACCATCACAACCATCAATTTAATAGTCTAATCTGAGCGGACAGACAGGAACATACTACTTAGCACACCAGTCCTCTATACTGCCCAATAAACTCCTTAACACAGCACATGTTCAGGCCTGTTGACTGTTGATTTGATCAATGCCAAATGAGGACTGGAAGCATGTCCGTAGCAAAGCCAGCACCCTCCTGGGGCAGAGGGTTGAGCTCTGAGGACGACTGGCCATAGTGAAGGACATAAATCCCAGATACGGACTCACAGAGGGCCTTTTGAGGGTCGTGAAAGCCTCATTGAGCCTAAGAGGAGCGTTTAGGCGAGCAGTGGGAGGGCTATATCCTAGAGTTGACTGGCAGGAGTAGGGAGATGAGTGGGACGAGGTCATGTTGATAGCGGCTGGCAGCATGCCGGTAGAGAGAGATGAGCAGCGGTGAGGGAGATATGGAAGGAAGAACGGGGCAGATGTGAGTGATGATGGCCACAGAGGACATTGGGATTCCTATTAGGGAGATGTGGGGGAAGTGTAGAAGGAAGGTAACTCTTTCCATCAGGGTGTCAGATAAAACCCATTGGAGGGGGACTAGGCTCCAGTCCAAGCTGGCTGATGTCTTATCACTGTATAGAGGTCTGCTCAAATTGCTCTAGTCTCTAATCACTGATCTGCTCACTCAGGCTCTGATAAACTCTGTGGAATTGTGGGAAATTGTTGCTGAAAAAAGGGAGCAGGTAGCAGCAACGCTAGAAAGGTGCATATAATTTCCAGAAACTCGTAATGATACATGCTACATGATACATGTATCCTGAATTTAATTCAACGGTAACAAACGTGAATAATTCCCCAAAATATCCACTTTATCATAGCGGTGTAAAGACTTGAATGGGAAAATCCGAACAACGATTTACAGTACAGCCACAAATAATTACTAGCCAAGATCCGGCTCAAACCGGAGAGGAAAACAGTTAGCAATGAATACTGCTGTGGATAATAGATATAGATTTATGCATATATGTGGGTGTTAGAGCTACAAACAAAACATTACTATTATGTTGTTTTAGAGTTTAAAGCTAATAGAAAACTGCCAAAATTGCTTCACAGGTAGAGTGGAACATCTGAAAAACAGTTTTCATTATCAAAAAAAAAACTACTTCTCACGTTAAACGAGACCCCTCTGTTTTTAATACTTTCCTGTGTGAGGAATCATATAATATTGGAATCAAATCATATTGGTGCTGAACTGAATGATACAAGAACTGAAACAAACGGAACCCTTATATGTTTAACTCTACTGTTTTTGCATATAAAACGATTAGATACTTACATATCAAAAGATCTATTGTATCGTCTGAAAGAGTTTCACACCCCTAATTTACCGTGTAGCTATTCCTGACTCCGATTCAATCTAGCAAGAGCACAGAGGACATGCAATTTCAATGAAATCTCTACCTCTTCAGGTAACTTCATAGTGAAAAATAACCGAGTGTCACCATGTATCTGAGCGAACATATGTCACCAAGACAAGGAAGTCTATCTTTTTTAGGTCGGTGGTTGCACTCTAGGGCTGCACCGAGGTGGATCTGGAAATAATTAAAATATGCTAATGTGATTTACACATCTGTGTTAAACAAGTTTTAGCCAATTAAAGGAGTGAATGTTCTCATCAGCCACCAATCCACTGTGATAACTCACAAGCCAAGTGCCTCAGGTCTGGGGAAATAAATCAACCAGTCTATTCTGTCCCTCGTTGCCTTTAAAGACACTTTATTCAGCTCAAAGCAGAAAAATAGAGCAACTATTTTTTAAAAAACTTCTTATAACCTTTTATCACAAAAAAAAAGATCAGAAATTCACACACACACACCAGTTTACAAAACTTAATATGTACCATTTAATGAAAAAGGGAAAGTTTTAATAAATGATTAGTAAAATATAATATTTGAGAAAACCTATCATGAGAAAAATTCTATCATGTGCATTTTCATTTTCTATGACACATCCAGTACAAACCTGAGACCCAGGCATGATTAAGACTGAACATTAGAAAGTACACTGTTAGATAATGAGTTTGTTAGCAAACGCAGGCTTGAATTCACATCAAATTATGTCAACGCGTAAATTCACACTGAATACATCATTCCTTTGGAGGGGTCAAATAATTTGCTGAAGATAACGAGTTAATTGCACATAAAACTTTTCCTGTCCGTGAGTTCTTCATGCAGTAGAGCTTTCTGTGATTGCTAGCATCTATGTAAATCATTATACCTTTATTTTTTCAGCCCCTCTCAGAGCACATACACTATCTATATTGGCTGTCCCATAAATAAAAACATCTAAAGCACTCAAAATGAGTAATGATGTAAGAACTCTTAAGAAAGCAGAAGGAGAAAATGGTCAGCTAGCATATAAAACACTTTTCCAACACTGTCCAGCTTTTACAGGGTGACTGATAAGAGCAGGGCTGTATTTCATCATGCATACTTTGAAGCCTTTCACCTTCTAACCCTCTAAAGTAGCACTATCTGTGTGCCTTTGACCTCAAGTGGAGGGGGTCGGAGTCTGTCTGAGGACGGCCAGGATTAGCCAGATGATAGAGGTGCGGCAACAACAACACTAATTCTCTGCAGTCGGTGATAAGGAGGTTTTTTTTTCATGCTTCTTTTTTTTTACGTGGCATATGTGACGGCTCGGTCAGCTATCAATAGTGAAGGTAGATTTTTCCTTCCAAGTGACGCATTCAGGGTGGAGGGCATTAAAAACGGTCGTAGACGTCTAGCACGTGAAAACTTTTGTAAATATATCTAAACGTTGTCCAATTGATTAGGAACATCTGTACATCTGATTAATTCATGCGGTTATCTAAACATCACATGGCAGCTTCCAGGTTGTACGTTAACACCGTGCATTTTGAAATGCTTTCTGGTTATACTTCCTGTCAACTCCAACCGGTCTGGACGTTCTCTTCTGAGCTCTCTTATCAACATGATTCCACCCCGCAGAGCTGCCACTCACTGGATGTTTTTTTTTTCTTCTTTTTCCACACCATTCTGTGTAAACTACTGTATAGAGACTGTTTTGTGTGAAAATCCCAAGAGATCAGCAATGTTGGAAATTTTCAGCCCAGCCCAGTTTGATACCGACATCCATAAGATCACTGAGATTTTCCCTAACTTGTGATTTTTAGGCATCGTGCTGCCGCCACATCATTGGCCGATTGGATATTGCATGAATAAGCGGGAGTATCGGTGTTCTTAATAAAGTGGACATACCTAATTTGAGATGGCAAAAAGTAACAACAAGTGCAAGAAGGTTCGGCTTCACAGAAGACACCATAGAAACCCCAAACACACACACACACACACCACACACAATTGTGTGTCTGACTCTTCTTGCCAAGCTGTTAATGCATAAGTAATGCAGCTAATTAATGCTATTCCTATACCCAGATTTAACCCTAACCGTAACCTCATTAAACAATAAGAATCGTCTTGGCTTTATTAGAATGTTTTAATAAAGCTGCAGGATTTTTTTTTCTACAAGGTCAAAACCGTCAGATGTTCTTATCTACGTCAAAGTAAGCGGTCCCCACCAAGATGAAAAACACGCACACACATGAAATAAGACCTAAACACTATGATGTATCACCAGGTCCATATCTGATGACACTGCCCTGAGACAGCTTTACTCTTCATAACTCAGACACGTCAAGGTGTATTTCCAACACAATCATACTCCACTGTGAGACAGACATATCGCCACCTTCTCTGCTAGCGTTACTGCTAAACTGTATACATCACACAGCACTAAATAGGATCACATCAGTCTGCATTACTAGCTAAACACCGTTATGTTTCATAGAACCCCAATGTATTATGTTGTGAATGAAAGAAAGAAAGAAAGAAAGAAAGAAAGAAAAAAGAAAGAAAGACAGACAGAAAGAAAGAAAGAAAGAAAGAAAGAAAGAAAGAAAGAAAGAAAGGAAAACAGTGGAATGACTTTCACATTAACACATTTAACCAATAAGATTTGTTCTTAATTAAAGCATATGATGTCACCATGGTGACGTGTTCAGTCCAGCACGGTGGGTGGATTTGTGCAGTGTCTGTGGTGAGAGGAAGTCAAGTTAAACACACACACACACACACAGTCATCTGGATTAAGACTGAGCTGCAGGAAAGGGCAAGTTGTCCACAAAATATTCACTCTTAATAGAAGCAGCTAATCACACTGAGCTCATTATATTCTCTGTAAGACTTTACAGTAAACTCAGGTCATTTCTAACGGTATTTCCATAAAACAGGAACATGCTTTATCCTTCATAAAATGGCTGAAAATATAAAGAAGGGTTTTTTCCAGCAATACGTTATCACACTGTAGTCACTGCATGCTTAGACTGACTGGAAGTTTCTATAGCCAGCAAATTTACAATGAAATGTTTTACACTCTGTCTACAGTATCTATCTATCTATCTATCTATCTATCTATCTATCTATCTATCTATCT
>JAOTRN010000008.1:6647479-6669352 GCA_028566695.1 Bagroides melapterus | reverse complement strand
TGTTGTTGTAGTAAATGTTTCATGTATTCATAAATATCCTTTTTTGTAAAATACTTTGTAATGTGATCAGCAGCCTAATGAATGTTAAGTTATTAATTTGTATCCTACAAAGGTTTTTAGAAACCCTACAAAAGGCCATTCCCTGCCAATAAACTCATCAGCTTTAATGACCCGATGTAGTCGAATTAAGGCAGCATCAAACTAGAACCAACTCAGAACAACTCAAATATATTTGGGAAGAAAAATGGACACAGAAATGTTCTGAAATTCTGTTTTTCTGAGCTGAATGTGAGGTGAGGGGTACTGGTAATGCAGCCCGTACGTGATCTCAGAGATCATGGAGAGAGTTTGTTGTGCATTCGTTACAAACACCACTTTTTACACTGAACATCTCATTATCCGAACACTGTGAGAGTTTCGCTGCTGGCTCTTTCCCTGCTGCATGATTGTGTGCTAGAACTGAAAACTTAGGGTCAAGGATTGCCTCCAGAGAGTCCATAATAGAGCTTTTAGATTATTTTTTTATTAAGATATGTATAAAAAGAAATCTCCAACTTGTTTCATGGTCATAGTCTGTATGGTATACATGGTATACACAGGATGAACATTGCAAATTTTCCTGCGGCATAAAAAGAAAACCTTTTTCTTTGAGATTTCATATAAATTATCTATTTTTATTAAGCTACATTTTTTCCAATCTATAACAGTCCTAGGACAATTAACTTTCTGTAAATCTGTCATTGGTGCATTAATTATATTTCTTAAAAGCTACAGAATTGAACACAAAATTACAGCAATAGAGATACAAATACAAATATACAAAATATACATTACAAAGAAATTTCTCAGTGAGTGGGCATGTGTTTGTAGAGTTAAATCCATTAAAGAAACAAGCTGTGCTCTGGAAAGAAATGGCAACATCGTTATTTTGAGGCTTTTGCAAGCACGAATGACTCCAATTGTAAGACGCATGTCGCTGCTTTCCAGGGATGAAGATCACTGTGATTGCATAATTAAACACAGAACTATTGAGCAACTTGTGCGATAACTACGGAGTTACTGAATACGAAACATATCTCTTGGAGTCTACATTTTTTGTGATGAAACCATCCAAGATTTTTTTCCATCTTTACTGTAATAGCATGACAACATGCTATTGTCTGAGGTAAGAAAGATGAGAAAAAAGTTGAGCGACTGAGGATATGACCTCAAGAAGAGACTGGGAATAGAGGAAGAGCTGAAGAGGCTCAAGCACTGAGCCTTGTGGGACACCAATGGATAATTTACATCCAGCAGATGTGGATCCCCTCCATGTCACTTGATATGACTATCAATCAAGGTAGGAAGATCCGGTGGCACGGGAACCCTCAGTAATGGCTGAGAAAACAATTTCTGTTGAATGTGTCACTTTGAAGCCAGACTATTTAGGATCTTGGAGGTTTGTTCCGTGTGAGATCGAAAGACAGTTGATTATAGATGGCACATTCAAGGATGTTAGAAAAAAAGAGAGTAGTGTTACTGACTGATTGCTGGTGCCTGAAGGACACAGAGATGGTTTCTTTAAGGTCTGAAGAACACTTGAATGCAGTTGGTACATGACCAAATATTATCAAGTCGCAAATGGCAGCAGCAGTGAAGGGGAGGAGGCTTTGTGATGATCGTCTGAAGAATTGTGGAAGCAATGGGATTCAAAAGGCAGGTGGTGGGCTTGCAGGACGAGATGACTTGCCGGATCTCTTCTGTTGAGAAATGTGTCAGAGAAAGAAAAGAAGACTTCTGACTATAGCAGTCAGAAAGGACGGTGAAGGAGAAGCTGGCCGGTTAAGAAGCAAAGAAAAGATGTTGTTTATCTTGTGTAGAAGCTTCCAGGATTTCCTTGTACAAGGTAATCTCTGAGAATATGGATTGCAGACAGTGGTACAATAGGAGATCTTTATCAAGTGTTGATTTCCTTCACTTGATTTCTCTCTGCTTAGCACATCTTAGCACATCCGATAGCCAAGGAACAGGGTGAGAAATCTTCCACGGATTTAGAATTTAGAGAATTTATGAGGAGTGAAGAGAGGAAAGTGTTGGAATAATCAGGCGCAGAAAGCTACGGAGGAAAAGAAGATTTGTGAGTAGGAGAAAGGTACGGAAAGGAGAATGTTACACATTCAAAATACTTTTCAATTCTTTCAAGGCAAAGTAGACTATAGACTGAAGACTACAAGTGTGACATTCAAAATAAAGTTACACAAATCATTTCAGAGATATTGAATGAAAATTGATTAGAAAGAAAAAAAAAGAAGCATCAGCTATGAGTTGAATGTAAGTGATGTCAATTACTACCTTTTTCTGCTGACTTTTCCCCGCATTACCTGCAAATCTAAATGGATTATGATGAGAGTATGACGTGTTGATCTTAAAGAAATGAAAACGTGAACTCATTTGCTGTTGTTGTGGTTTAATCTAATCCATTTATAATCCACTCCAATATATGGAAAACCTAGCAGTGGTAAACAGGTGCCTCACACCAACCTGCTATTGATTATTTTCATATCATAGCATGCTCCTTATTGCTCAAACAACAGTAATCATGTTACGCTTATCAGATTTCTCTGGAACGTGAAGTTTCTAGGAAGCAGTTGTCTCTGAACAGAGGTTACTGATTAGCACAGGTAATGTCAGCTATTTCCAGTAATTACACTCTCTTACACTGAGCCAATTGAGCCCTGAATGTGTGTTCCTCTTCAAAAAGGAATTGCGTATTTTAATTACAGTATTATTCTTGTTTTCTTATCCTAATCTTATCTGACCACACATATGAAGCACTGTTCCAAATAGCACAATGGCTTAATACAGCAAACCTACTCACTGCTTTTAAATGAAACACACTTACTGTCATAAGCACTTTGCCAGATAACGTTTTCTTTGCGAATCAAGTCAAGAGGATAATTACCAAAATGTCACGAGTCACTTGCTGCAGTGCTTATAATTTTCCTGCCCTGGCTTTAAAAAAAAAAACAAATGGGCAGAGAGAAAGAGAGAGCCTGAGGCTTTTAGTAGCACCTGCTTTCGGCTTGACTCCAGGTTTGCAGGTTACTGTGGCAAACACCTGTCAAAACAGCAGAAATATAATATAAATACGTTTTTCTGAAGGGAAATAAAAGGGAAAAAAAACATTATAAACAGTTGAATGGAGATGTGTAGACAATTTAATAACTATGTGAAATAATTAAAAATCTACCTCTTCCAAAAATAAATGTTTAGAATTTCAATTTTGTGTAAAGCTGCTTTGTGACAATGTTCATTTTTAAAAGCGGTATACAAATTGAGTTTAAATTGAACGGAATATTTTAATCTCTCTTTTGAGACCAAGTCAGCGGTGTCTGTATTAGCATACATTAAATGCTGCATCCCTATTGACATTTATTCATTTTCAGGAGCTATAAGAGATCACTGGATGCTAGGCTTGATGGATGTGACGGATGCAAATCCATTATCACTATACTCACTGGTATGATTTTCGAACAAACCAGAAATCCCAGTGGAAGCACATGCTGGGAAAGTGAAATGTGTTCACACCTTTAGCTCCAATCTTTCATGTTCTACTGCTAGGGTCCTTACTGTTAAACTCACTTTCCTCTGCCTACAGTGTTTAATTCATTATTTATTAAGATATTAGCTGTACTCTATAGTCTGGTTCAATTTCTGTGCATCGCTGATCTGTATAATGACTTAAAACAGTCAGTACATGTACTGCATAGTTTGTTAAGTAGTTTTCAGTCATGAAAAGTTCAGAATGGCTTAAATTCACAGACAGTTTATTTCGAGACATTAAGTTAAGAGTCAGCGGGATCAAAAGAGCTTCTCCAAAACTGGAGGAACGTATAAAAAGATATCAAAGTGTTTAGAGAACCATAACCAGCAGTGAAAAGTGTCATTTCAAAATGAAAGAAGCACAGACACAAAGACACAAACAAATAATTGAAGAAACATACTAGAAAAAAAAAGGGGGGGGGATGCAAATTTGCAAATACCCAAAACAGCAGGAGATCAGATGAAAGCTTTTAGAGACAAGAGGAATAAAACTCAAAATTTAGATGACAAATATCATAATATAACAAATATATCTCAACATATGATTTATTTAATTTGATTTTATTTTCAATTCTTTTTTTTTTTCATTTTGGTATTCCTAATAATGCCAAAACATTTATATATATATATATATATAAAAAAAGTCTCTTGGTGCTTTCAGATACAGAATTTGTACTCTCTAGGTGATAAACAAATTACACACATAGGCTGTAAGGCATTTTGTGAGGGTTGTTCAGCCTAGTCGTTCCTTTAAATTTCCACTTTATTCCTTTGAGAATCTCTCAGTCCACATTTTTCTTGGGTTCAATCTCCTAGCCTATAAACCAGTTGATCAACATGACAACCAGTTTTCATTCTGAATACCGAAAAAAAACAAATAAATAAAACTTAGTGGTTTAGTGGTGTGTGTCCCTGTGGATTGGATTAAGAACTTCAGATGAAAAACATGACGATCTTCTACACGTACAGATTATTATTATTATTATGTATCTTCTCAGAATGGTCAAGTTTATATAAAGGACATTTTTCAGTCAACAAAGATGCTTTCTACCTTTGCATGAAACTTCAAGACTCCTGAGAACACACTCTTGTGCAGCTAAACTTCCTGAATTCCACCTCCTTGTAGATTCGGTGTTTGATCTTGTTGGTATTATGCATGGAGGACTTGCTGGTTGGATGCAGACATCTTCTGAGGTGTATGTAGGCGTAGATTGGCAGTAATAAGGACTGTTTGTCACCTCTGGGGACTTCTGCTTTCAAACGCATTTCATTTTTTCTTTATCTTCAAAAGAAGAGCTGTGATGACTCCATTTTACTGTTGTTTTTTTTTTAACATGTTATGTAGCAAGGCTATGGTCCACGTAACACACAACACACTAAATGTCAGAATCATAACTCAGAGTCTGAAAAATGATTTGTCTTGTTGATCCATTTTATGGATACAGGCCGTTGCCTGTAGCTGGAGAAGCGAACTGACTCCATTTTCTCCCACATGCCGACTTTGTTTGTGTGCTGTTTATGAACCGAGAGCAGTAAACAGAAAGATCTCATCGCCTGCTCAGGTGTTTATTATGAGTTTCAGTTGCTTGGAGGATGCCTCAGAATCTCATTCCTTCCCTTGTGGTTCTGAAATTATTACTATACTCTGCCTGAATTTTCCTTTGTGTTACACAATGTAATGAACTCTACATCCAACGAATCTTCCACTTATGTACTTTCAGATTTCAATATAGGAAGTGTAATGAATGTGCTGTCTGCCAGATACAAGTCTACTCTTATCTCAGGTCTGGCTTTTGTGCTTTTTGTTTGGATTCATGACATTAATAACGTTTTTTAACATTAAAAGTTGCTCCAGAAAAATTGTAGTTCATGCTGTTTAGCCAGAACCACACACACACACACACACACACACACTGCTTTAAACATGGGTAATGTGGATAAACTGGACTGGTGAGTCATTGTAATGTCAGCGCTCCTCCTGTCACTGTGGCTGATCCTTCGATAAGCTCTTTGTAAACAAAGCCAAATCTGTTCAGTTCTGTTGCATCCATTAGACACTGCGCTGGACGTTTGTAATAAACTTTACACACAGCATATTCATATTAGGGAATTTAAAGCTGTGTGTACAGTGTGTGTATTAGATTCTTTTTAGCTCTGTTTTGCTTATGAAAAAAAAAAATCGTCATAGGTTTTACTAACTGTATTTATTTAAATTCAGTTGAATAGTATAAAAATATTCAAATATTAGACTTATAACTGTTCCTGTGGGTGATAGATACAATTTACAGTATATCCTTGGTTTGATGCTGTTTGATATTACGAGGTGTGTGTTTGTGTGGATTTTCACTTGTTCACCCCATGCCTTTGTTTTTTCCTCTCACTTCCTAAAAAAAAACATGTTGGTAAGTGAACTGCCAATTCTATATTATCCCTATAGGTGTGAATGTGTGGATTCAGGGTGCCCTGCAATTGACTGGCATCCCACCAAGTGTATATTCTTGCCATGCACCTGGTGTTCATAGGATTAGCTCTGGAAACACAGCAAGAGATAGCTTGCTGACTTTTTGTACTGTGTGTGTGTGTGTGTGTGTGTGTGTGTGTGTGTCTGTGTCTGTGTGCATGTGTGTGAGAGAGAGAGTATTTGTGTGTGAGTATGGTTTGATGAAGAACAAAATTGACTAGTCCTCATAATGATTTTGTAGTGTTAATTGTCCTCACAATCAGTAAGTGGAGAAAAAAAACCAACAATTTCAGCGTTTATTTAAAAAAGTAATAGAGGTTACTTGGTTAGTAGGCTTACATCTAGGGCTAGGTGTAGACAATCATTTCATTAATTAGATTTAGCAATAAATATGTCAATTATGTCCTCACAGAGAGAGAACAATCAGCTACATTTGTGAAGTGAGTTTCAGTGTTTGTTGGTGTTTTTGTTGGTGTGTTTTTTTTTGTGTGTGTGTGTGTGTGTGTGTGCACTGAAGCGCTTTTTAGTGAGCTTCAAACAATAGCAAATAAAACCTCACGTCCTCATGCGTAATTCAGAAAGAAAGCATCTTTCAGCAGCTGCTCCTTTGTCAAGAGGCATGCCTCTATTCAGTCTCCAGACTTTTGACAGATATGGCTGAATGAGATTCCTGGCTGAAGATCTCAAAAAAAAAAAGGTTTCCTGTCAGCAAGCACATCCATTTCTAACTTATAGATTGGTGTTTACAGAGGGTTTGTGGAGCAGAGCAGGTACAGTAGAATTCTAGTAAAATATCTGTCAAAAGAACCTGAAGTACCTTTATACAACAGTTAGACCTGATCTGCTAATTTGACTGGTCGAGCAGCGTTGCAAGAATGCTTGCATTCCTATATTCTCTCTGGGATGTCTCATCATGTGAATCACTCTGCTCCTCTTTTTTCATCAGGAAAAATACCACATACTACTTACTGGAGTAGTCCTGAGCAGACAAGGCAAATTTTAACTTTGACTTAAATTTGACTTAAATTATTAAAGCTCATCAATAAAAGATGAAAACGAAAAGAGAAATATGCAATTCAATGCAAAGTAACTAGTGAGCTATCCAACATGAGTAATGAATAACAATAATTTCTTGTTTATAGAACTGTTGTATAAAAGCAATATTGACATTAGTGAAACCTATAGTAGTCTATACTGCTGTAATATCTAGAGGTTAGGATCAAGTGGAATGTCGCGGGTGCCTTTTCAGGTGACCCTTGAGGCTACCTCTTAGCTAGTGGCATTCTTCCTTGGATCCTTTGGTTTATTGATCCGGTTTCCTGTCCACAGTTTTCTATAGACCGTGAGCCAGCAAGTTTGGAGTGGACAGGGCAGGTTGTGGCACAGCTCTGGGCAAACATAAGTAGACCGTGACCCTCCTTGTTTACTGAAGCCCAAGGAAACTCAGTATGACTGTGGCAGATCCAGGCCCTGCCACAGCCCCAGGCAGCTTCTGCTATGTGCAATATCCTGGGGGAAAGCCCCAAAACCAACCTTCTAGATTCAGTGACCCCCACAGTTGCTGAGACTGCCTTGGATGGATGCCTGGATGGGTGACCTCTGGCCAACAGGCCTATAACCACCCAGGCAGCACCACTCTATGTATTTGGTGCTACATAGAACACGTAGCGCTATACATCAACAGGGCACCCAAACTATATCTTGTCCTGGGCTTCCCCTAGGCAGCATAAACCCTTGCCGCAAAGCTGCCTCAGGTGTGCTTATGACCGCTCACCCGTCATAAAGGAATCACTGGTCCTGTCAGGGGTTCCAGAGGATTACAGGAATCTCCAAGATTTTTTTTCCAATCACAGGGCCTAGACTTTGCCACATCATAAGCCATTTGACTGTGCTATTAACCTGCTTCCCATTACAGTCCTGCTCCATACATTTTGGTGCACCTTTGTTTGCCCAAATTGCTGCCAAACTCAGATGCGCTGGCCTTGGTGATGAAGTGCCGCTATTGTTTCATCAGCATTGTTTGGATTTTGTGTGACATGTGTGGGGGTGTGAGTTTGGCGGTGTGTCACAATAGACAGGCATGGGAGGCATTTGAGGCCCTAAAGAGGAGGCTGACTACTGCCCCAGTGCTTTGGATGCCTGACCCCAAGGCCCAGTTCACGTGGAGATTGACGCTTTCAACATAGGGGAGGGGGCTGTCCTATCCCAAAGGTCATGGCCTAAAAAGGAGCTGCACCCCAGTGCATATCTCTCCTACCAGTTAAATGCACCAGAGAGAAATTATGCCAGAGGGGACCATGAGTTCCTGGCCATTAAGTTGGCCTTGGATGAGTGGGGGTATTGGTTGGAGGGGGCCAAGCATCCACTTCTGTGCACCCTTAAATTTTTTTCCCCCTGTGTCTGCAATCCATAGTGGATAGTGCTTTGTGATGGATAGTGACCTCATTGGTTTGAGTCCTGCTCTTGCCATCTTTCCATCACTCACGTTATCACTATTATTACTATTATTGAGGTCACCTCTTGAGTATTGGCATTCTTCCTTGTCTGCTTCAGATTATTGATCTGGCTTCCTGTCCACAGTTTTCCACCTTTTTTTTTTCAAAGACCAATACAGTTTAAAATCTGATCAGTCATTTGTTAGTTTACATATAATATTTAGAAACCATCATCAACTCTAATGGATTTGACAATTAGAACTGGGCAATAAATGAATAAAACTCCTTCACTACCTCACTGCAATGGTGACTGTGGAGGCCAGTGAAGTTCACTGAACTCATTGTCATGTTCATGAAACCAGTCTGGGGTGATTTGTGACATTATCATGCCAGAAGTAGCCATGGGTAAATGCTGCTTGATTGGTAATAAGGGGCACAATATGTTGACAAAATGTTAATATAAATTCTAACCCAGAAGATTCAGCAGACCAGGTGATGTTTTTTCAATCCTGAATTGTCAAGTTTCAGTGAAACTGCACCACCTGTAGCCTCGGAATCCTGTTCTTGTCTGACTTGTGTTGTGCTGCGAGATGCTTTTCTGCTCACCACAGTTGTAAAGAGTGCTTGTTCTGTGTTACCATAGACTTCCTGTCAGCTTCCTGACTCTCAACAAACTATTTCCACCCGAAGAAATGAGATGATCCAACTGCTCACGAGATCTCTTAGTATTATGCACCTCCCCTAAAGTTCTACTTAATAGACTAGCATACTTTATAAAAACAGTTGAAAATTTTAATCAACTCTAAACATTATTTGGAGACACAAACTATCAAGTCCATAAAAGGCCCATTCAGTTTATACTTAAATTTTATATCTGAATTGATACAGCATGAAAGATGGTATAACTGGCAAGGATGAAATACAATGAAATTACAAAGAAAAAATTATAAATAAATAAAAAATGAGATTCAACTATGGCTAAACTGACATACAGCCAATTCGCATAACATACTGAGCATACAGTTAGAGTGCTATGAATGCACTAGGCTTGTTATAACTCACTTTTAACAAATTTCACTCACTTTTGACACACAGGGGTCTCTAAGAAGGTTTCTATTCAGATAGGTTGTGCTTTTTAAAGAGCATGTTTAATTTGTTTGGCTGAGTTTTTCTATCGCTTTTCATTAACCCTTAAAATAGACTTCCCATCATGTATCTACTTGAGGATTTACATTTTCAGCAATGACTAAATATTATGAGCTTATGCTCCCAGGATTCACTGGCATTTCATCAGTGTATTTGTCACTAGTAGCTCGAAAGATGAAGCTAATTGGGAGAAATTGGAGCAAAAATTAGCCCTTTCCTAAGTGGGAGTGAAACACTATTTTTGGTCTTACATCACCGCAAAGCTGTTTCAAGTTTCTGCTCCAATGCTGGCTGTATCACTTGAAATATGTTAATTTTGGCCAATATGCAGTATCCAAGTTCTGTGTAACTGGTCTCTGGAGTGCTTCCTTCGTAAAGAATTCAGTCCCACATCTGACATTTTCCAGATGCTGGTGTTCAGTAGGAGAATTCATTACACAAGTCGCAATTATTTCAAAATTATAAAAGAACGTGTCACGTATGTAAAATAATGCACACGAATACTGTGGCACCAAAGGCAGTGACTAGAAGAGCAGGCTGGAAGTTTTGTGCTATTTTAAGGGGAAAATATATTTCCAGTGGTCCCTACATATACTATCTTAAATATCAAACTGCACAATTATTTAAAGCTTAATCCAGCATGCTGCTCTCAGTGAATTCTCAGTGTAGTTTCTGATGTTTGGCATATCTGGGACAAATTTAATGATTATTTTTCCAAACAAATATTTTGCAACCTAAATTCTCAGGACTGACCAGGAATAGTGACTGAGCTACACAAGGAAATACACAAAACAAAACTAAAAAAAAATTATTTATTAGTATGTGAGCTAGGATCTTAGCTACAGTGTCATTTCCTCTGAATTTCCTCAAATGCAGTGAAGTTGTTAGAGAACACGAGGATGTTTTAGACCAAGTTAATCCATTGCTCTTGTTTTTGAAGTTGTAGGAGGTGAATCTGCCCTTTATGACTTGCTTTTTGCATTCCCAAGTTGACATTATATGGATTGGCTCTAACATACTGTGAAAAGTAAACAATACTTGATATATAAGACTGCTTTTTAATCACACTTATGCACTCAGACAGAGTTTTTGACTCTGCTCTCCTTCTTTTTTATTCTACTTTGCTCTGACCTTTTTGCCAGTTATTTATTTTCTTTTTAAACTGCCTTTGTTTCACATTTTAGATTTGTTTGGAACACTGATTTCAAATAATGCACTATTTTACAATGGTGTCAGCCGAGGAAAAATCCCCCAGGATATCTTTTAAATCTCCCAATGTCCAATCTTGGCCAGATCCCACAGGATCCAGTCCTGATGCACACATCTAATATATATTGTAGCTTTTTTTTTTCTCTCCCAAATAAAGTTTTATCAAAAGTTATGGTGAAATCTGAATGGTTTGTTTGGATGCAAACTACAGAAATGTATCATTATTCACCTGATGTCAAATGATTTTCACAAAGTACACAGACAAGGGTTAACATTTCCAAACACACAATTATATGGAGTGGTGTTAACCCACTCTTGGGTTGCTAGCAGGCTACATTCTGCATTCTTCAATAGTTTGTGTATAAACTGTTAGCTATTCAGCATAAAAATACAAATTTCCCTAAAAAAATGTTAACATGTAACTTGAATAGCTAGCTAAGATGCACGCATAATCAAATAGCTCATATTGTTGAGTTTTTTTTTTTATTTGCTTTAACTTTTCTGCTAAATCAGCTTGACACCTTACAATTTAACTTCTGCTCTCTCTTTTATTTCTTGCCATTTTTCATGGCTAAACTTGCTGACTCACTTATAGACATTGTAAGATTCAAATCGAATTATAATGGGCCAAGTAAATTTGTTGGAGGGCGGACAGGGATAAGAAAGTTGAAATTCCCTTTCAGTAATATTGCACCATTCAGTGCCGGAAAAAAAAAAAAATCTTATTGTATTATGTATTAACTATAGCAGCCATCTTAGATCCAGCTGGATCCCCCAGGAACGGTAATACCCTTTCACCTTTATAGAGGTACAGCCCTGCTTATTTCAACTCTGTTTATTCCACTCTTAACTGGTTTTACTGATTGATTTGATTCATTCATCATCTTTAAATGCTTTATCTTGGGTTGTGATGGATTTAAAACCCACCCCAGGAACACAAGGTGTCAGACTGAAATACACCCTGGATGGGACTCCAGTCAATTGCAAGGACCCCCCCCCAACACACACACACACACACACTCTCTCTCTCTCTCTCTCTCTCTCTCAACTAGTGGCAATTTAGAGTAATCAATCCACCTACTGGCATGAATTCAGTAGAAACCTGAGCGCATGATCGAATCCTGAAGGTGCGAGACAGCAACACCCCTCTGTGTGCCACCATCTTGCCCACAATGACATCAGCAAGAGAACATTTTTTTCATTAAAAATCTGATATCAATTAGTGATAGAAAAAACATTATTAGCTGCAAGTGATTATTGATCAGATAATATTAAAGGATGATGAACCCATTCTATGTATTTTGTGCTGTGCATTTTGGTGTGAACAGAACGAAACCTGTGACAGGTGCATCTGAGGCATGGTACCGTAGACAACAATCTTTCTGCTCTTTAAGTGATTTAAAATTTGTTGTTGTTGTTGTCCTTCAGCTGCTCCCTGTTCAGGGTCACTAAAGAGGATCATCCAATCCACATATTTTGGTTTTGGCACAGGTTTTTACACCAGATGCACTTCCTGACACAACCCTCCAGGATCCTGCCACTGGACCATCAGGGACCTTTTTAAGTGATTTATTCTAAAAAAAAAAAAAAAAAAAAAAAGAAAAATGAAAGAAATCTTTTGTTCAGGAGTGATAATAGTGTTGCTGAACCAGCATCAGGATTTCTCAGAAATTATAACGGTGTCACGTGCCTGTCATTATACCCTTGTTGTCTATTTTTTGTACTATTTTTATTGAAGGTCTTTATTGATGTAGCAAACTACATCATTAGTGCTCGCTGAATTGAATTTCTAAAGGTCATGATCCATTTCAGGAGTATGTTCTAACCTTTTCCTCCCATGAGCTGCAGATTGAAACCTAGCCTTCACACTGAAGCGGATTAATCCCTATAAAATCCAGAATACCGATTCTTTATGAAAAATTCATTTTTTTTCCTCTACTGTAATACAAAAGGTACATGAAACATGCTTTCGAGAGCACTGTCCTTGCAGACTTTGTTAAACTTTTCCCTTTCCTAAAAGTTACTGTATAACACATACTGTATATCGTGGTGCTGTGTTGTTCTGCAACAGGAGGTCTGTTAGAAGTTAGCCAATCAATAATTAATTAAAGGCTAGTGGACTGAAGAGGAGGCCAAGATTGTAAGAGAAGCTGTGCTCGGAGTTTCTTTATGTTGCTTGCAGGGAGCACCACTGAGGATTCTGTTGGAGCTGTACCACACACTGTGCTTTCTCAGGCTCTGATTGTCAGCAAACTCTTTTCTTTCGAGCCGTCAGACTCAGACTTATGATCGGTCTTGACTTTTATGTCCCAGTGAATAAATCATAAAAGCATGGGACAATTGATTCTTGTCTATCATTTGTATCACTGATCTTTCACGCTTATGGGCTACTGAAGCAGCATGACTAAAGGAGAATGCCAAATCAGTACTGAGCCAAAATATTTAGTTCTACTATAAAATAGGAATTCTATTTATGGTGTCTATGCCTTCACATTACTTTTTAGTACTGCCATTAATCTTGAACCTAGTGGTGTAAATTCAGAAAATATTACAGGGTACAAAGATATACACCACTTCTCTATGCAGGGTGTGTTTTTTTTCTTTCTTTCTTTTAAATAAATGTTGCTTGAACCATTTTACAGCTGCAGGCAGCAGCACACTCTGTTGGGAGTCATTTAAAGCCAGTAGGTTTGAAGTCACGGTTAATCACAGCTCTGCGATGGCTTTAATCGGGTAGACTGAAGGTAAACACACCTATTGTGTTGCATTACCTACATAATTGTCCACCGTTTCACTTTTTGGCCAGACTCTGGATGCAAACATGATGTTACATTGTTATTTGTTTGAAAGTTAAACTCTATTTTTATTCCCAGTCCAACACTAAACTTTTAATTGCACGCGTGTTGTAGCCGGTTAGTTGGTATGTTGGGAGTGAGCATCAATCACAGCTGCTTTTTTATCTTTTTTTTTTTTTTTTAACAATCACAGGCATATTGTGTATGAATTTTAGCTGGAGTATTCAGTGTGTTTGTGATCTCAAGCGATAAGCAATTCAATCATTCAGCAGTGTTCCATATGGAACCGTATTCATTGCGCAAACGGAGCGCTTTGCTGTTTTCAGTGCATTTATAATACAGCACACAAACACACGTACTGATTTTTCACTCTGTCAACTCATCTAGCTTTTATTCAGTCTTGTTTTTGTGCTCAGACCTTGATTTTCTTTTGGAATCCTAACATATTGACAAAACAGGTTTATCTGTTCGGCTTGAAAACCGACATCGGAAAGCTTGCGTATTTTAACATTTTTTAAACTTCTAAAACATTGTTAGCTGCAGCGATTGTCAAAACAAATGTTCCTGCAATCTTTTGGTCTATCAAAGAAAACATACTGAGGAGAACGTTTCTCTTCACTGTGTACAGAATCCCTGTATTGTCTTTCATACACACTGGGAATGAAACCAAATAAAGGTGCATCATTTGGCTTGAGCAGATAATGTGCTCTAAATAAATACAAATACAGATATGAATAGGATGTACACTAGTTGTTTCTTTTGCTTGCTTGTTTTTTTAGGTTTGTTGTATTTGTCTGCTGGCTGATTTGAGCAGCAGATTTCATCAGGCCTTAATCTTCCATGAGTGATGCAGGTCCACATGTCCTGCTGGTCATAGATTCAGTGCAGCAATGTGTCTGTTGTTTTTTTATCACTGACTGGGGAAGTTCGCACTGTTTGCTCGCACTGTTTTGATCAGACTCAGGGTCACAATGTGCCTGTTCTTGCTTTGTGTTTAACATTTTCTTTTTAAATCTGTCGTGTTCCGGAAGAGCTGCCGCTCCACATAGCCCACGTAGACCACACGGTGTGCAAAGGACAGCATATATTTACTCGGCTCTCCAAAAAGACCTAGACCATACCACTTCTGCTTAAAATATAAACTGACATATTTGAAGTCTACACTAAAACGGACAGGTGCACTTTGTCACAATCCTTTATATTTTTACTATATCTGTGTGAATGTTTTTCTTTCACTTAAACATAAAAATTTTGTATGTTCTCAGCATGTTTCTGGTTCCTTATGGGTACTCCGGTTTCCTGAACTCCTCCAGTCTAAAGACTTGAGTCATACACTGATGGGCATCTCTAAATTGTCCATATTGTTTGAATGAGTGTGTATTTGAATGTGTGTGTGTTTATGCGTGCCCTGCTGTAGCTCCCAATGACCCAGTGTAGGATAAGTGATACAGAAAATAGATAGATGGGACTGAAAACTCTCTGTTTTCCCCCAAGGCTGGTGTTTAGAACCACCATGGCAGGACTAACAGGGGTATTATGTTACGCCCTGTGCACACTCCTTTCTGCCTGTCTGCTTTACCCTATTGTCTTACCACCTTCCATTATTCAGACAAAGTCAAGCCTACACACAGCCTGGCGTTTGTACTGATAACTCAGTGAGACTAAACAACAACAATGACAATAAATTCATACGGCATGGTTTTACTCCTCTGAGTTAGGTAGATCAGACAGATAGGCAGGTGGAAACCTGACCTAAAATCAAAGACAAATAACAGGTCCAACCGTTGGGGTTGACTCAGGTTTCTCAGACACGGGTGAATTCAGAGTGCACATTTAGGTGATGTCTTAAAGCCCAAAACAAACAGTGACTTTAACCGAAAGGTATGAGAGACTTCCTACTGCCAAATTCAATAACAGATCGCTGACACGTGTTGAGTCTATAATACACGTGCTTTACTATTTTTTGTCTGTTTATAGAATGAACATTGATCCTGTTGCTCCTAAATTTTTCTCCTAGGATTTTTTTTTGTGTCTCTCCAGAGACCTCAGGGGCAGTAAAACATGTCTAGAAGGTCCATGTTTTTGTTCAAGTGGTATAACTCAAAATTTACCAATGGTAGTATTTCTATGTTTGTAGGAGTCTTGGATAAAAGCATCGCTAAAGGATTAAATGTACATATTGTAATGTACATATTGTACGTAATAAAGTTCCAAAATAAAAAAGAACTCTTTGCCTCAAGTAAATAGTTTCGTGCACATAGAAATAATATATGGTTAGTATTTAAGCTGTTGGAAAATTTCCAAAATTAAAAGAGTCTCTGGCTGCAAAAAGTTTGAGAAGTGCTGCTATAAAGCGTCCAAGACCTCAGCACATAGTTGTTTTTGTGTGCCACATCTGACTTGTTTTGAATAAGGAGTGTATTCTGTAGGCTGTGGCATGACAGGTGTGTGTGTGTGTGTTTTTCCGCTAGCGACTCTGTTATTTCTACCCAAATAAATGCACCTGTAGAGGTGCCATACAGGTCATATTACATATGCTGCAGTCGTAAGGCACATGGCACTGCATTATAATCAAAGATTCTTCTACAAAGTCTACTACAGTTGACTAACTTCCACTGGAAATATGTGAGAAATGTTTTTCTTCCTTGTTCTAATAAATGAGGTGGAGCTTATTATTTTAAATCATCTATAGCTTCGGGTCAGGATTGTAGTTAATAACTAAAAAATGTAGTTCACAAATTATAAACATAATGTAGTTCGCTCATTAAAATGTCCAAGCACTTAATGCCCTAGACATAATTTTCTCCATATACCCTGTGGTTTAATGTAATATTTGAGAGCACAGGCTGGGTTATGGAGTAATAATTATAAGAGAAGAGGCAGGATTTTGGCAGCTATGCACCTCTAAACACACTGGGTGAGTTGAACGCTGCTGAGTGTTTAAGTCATGCTTAGTGTGTTTGTAGTGCATGACTTGTTGTAGACACTAAACTTAATTGAATGTGATAAAAAGCAGCCAGCATCAGCAGTTCATGACCAGCATTTGACTTAGGATGGGGCTGAAAGACCGTACTAGAATATTCTCTATCCCTGTTTTTAAGGAAGGCTCTGCTTGAGGATGCATTTTTCTTGTCCCCTGTTCCTCAGCGGAGTTCCTTTCACAGAATGTGTCACTGTCTTATTCTCCACGGGAGCTGAGGCCTTGAATTATTAAAATGGCAGTTGTTGTTTTTTTTCTTCTCGTTAACATAATTTGACAATCCATTGAGTGACCTTACATTCTATTCAATGCATTTTTAATTTCCTCGTTGGGGTGGGGTGGATATTTAACATTTGGCGAACTAATGAATTCGAACTTGCATCCAGATTTTCTACAAAGCCTGGAAATCAAATGCATAGAGGAAACGTTAGAGAACGATGACTGTCAAACAAAGCAAGCGATGAACGGCTGAACGGTCGCAGTGCATTTTTTTGAGGTATGAGACAGCCATGCACAAGCTTCCAGCTTCCAACTTTCAGAGAAAAGCAATTAAATCAAGTTTGATCCTAGAAAGGCTCGGGATGCTCGCCCTAAGCCCCGCATTACATTAATCCCACCCAGGAAACTCAATACGGAGTGAAGAAACCCACATGACACTCAGCAAACTTCTCTCGCTCTCTCTCCCATCATCTCTCTCTCTCTTTAAATTACCAATCACATAAGAAAATAAGAATGGCTGTAGATTTGTAGCTTTCTTTCAAAATGTGTCTGGAGGATCGTGTCTTCTTTATATGTGTGTGCGTATTTGAGTCTGGCCTTTTCAGTTTTTTCTTTGCATTTTTTTAGCATCTAGTGGATTTCTGAGACAATGATCCAAATCAGTATTTTGTTATTCTGCTGAAACACATTAAACAATTATTCTGATCATAAATCAAGAAATTGTTCAGGTCAGACCCTAAAAAAACATAATCCGAACTACCAAAGCTTGTGATTCTTGTTCTTCCGTCAACAGTAAACAGTTCATGATATAAGACTAGACTCTAACGACTCTATATAAAGATTCTAGACTCTAGACTCTATATAAAGATATATTTATCTGGTAGTCTCCAGTTAGCATACTAACTATGTGAAGTATCAGGCAAGGCACAACTTATCTAGTCCTCTGGCATGTTATAATTGTATAATTTCGGTATCACACTCAGGGTTTAACCATCAGTGAGAATAAAGGTGGCATTTTGTCACAAATAACTCATTTTCAGGTATTTTGCTTTGTATCATTAGCTACACACCTGGATTGTTTGGGCTGACAGTATTGTCATTATACAGTACAGCTAAAAATAGCAGCATGACATTTAGGTATTATTTCTTTCTGTTTATCTAACACTGTCTCCGTGACTGAGCAGGCAGGGATAAATATAGCTACAGAGTTCTACATTGTGCTTTAATGCCAGCAATCTCCTCTCGTTGCTCACTATTAACTACTTATGCACTATGTGAAGAATCTACAGAAACCTAGTCAGAAGGAGGATTTCCTTCTAAGTAGTCAGAGAAACAATCAAGACACTCAGCTTGATGCTGCCACTGCCATACGTCACTGTAGGTTTTGATTTCAGGGTGCTGATGAGCACTGATGGTCCTGTGAACATTCTCTTTCAGTTTCCCAACTGATCTGTGGCTCTTTCCAGCTCCTTCACAGCTACTGTACCCATAATCTCCTAGTTACTTTTTTGACTAATGTCCTCTTACTCAGTCACTGACCTTTTTTGGACAGCCTCCTTTAGGCAGCATGCTAATTTTTTTTGTAGCTAGCACATTTGTCTCACACCTCCATAGTTGGGAGTTTTATTCCCACCTCTGCAGAGTACAGTATGTGTGGACTTTGCATGTTCGCCCTGTTCCTCAGGGGCCTCCTCTGGGTACACCGGTCTCCTCCATCCAGTCTAAAGATATATGTTATCGGCTGATTTGCATCTCTAACTTGTCTGTAGCTTGTAAACTGGCATTCTGTCCAGCCTTGTGCCCCAAGTCCTAGAGTCCTGGATGGATGGATGGATGGATGGATTTAATGACTGCTCTGCATCATGTTATAACTTGACATAATTTTTATAACCAAATCCAGATAATACTTTTTAAAACCCAGATGAGTAGAGAGCCTTTGTTTAAATATGTTCTCTGGGGATTTCCACAAACAAATGATTTAATTAATGCTAAATACTTGCAATGTTTAATTAGGTTTTTTTTTTTTTTCCAGAAAACCAACCTAATACATATAATAGAAAAAAAACCCTTACTATGTGTAATGCATGATGCTGCTGCTACTAAATGCCAATATGATATGTGAGCATATGGAGTTCCTTTTCCCACTTGGCAACACAGTGTGTTCATCTAACTCAGGCTGATACACATAAATGATTCAGATTGAATTATGAATAATGTAGGAAAGCTAAAAAGGCTTGATTATATTCAGTTAATATGCACTACTTGTGTAAACAGCATTGTGATGTGATGAAGTAATATTTCATGTATCGCGTATCCGTTTGTCTGCATATGTGGCAGCGTTTAACACACTGTACCGTGTCTTATACGCTCATACATCATTTTTAAAGCCAAAGAAATACTTTTGATATGCTGTGAAAGTAAAAAACTGTTCAAGGGTAATTTTATTTTTCAATGTTTCCCAATGCAGAACTATCTAAAAACAAATCTTTGTCATTCTAAAAGTTTAGATTGCATGTTATTATCTGAGAAGTCAGCCCCTTTCATTCCCACATTTGTGGCTCTTAAATTTCGTGGACATTTGTGGCTCTTTTTTTCAATTTCCTTTTTGCCGCACTGAATGGATTTTATCCGGTCTTCTTTCCCACATTCTCTAAAAGAGGTGTACTACAGAATAGTAATATTACTCTATTAGCATTTCTAGGAGGAAAACAACCTATTGACTAGATTTACATTATTAATTGCATGTGTTATTAAATTCTCCAATCATGAGCCCAATCCATTTTGGATTGAATTTGACAAATGCCTCAGACTTTCTCACCCAACTCACCTTGCACACAGAACAGAGCTCAAATCTCCAAATGAGCTCAAACCTGGTGTCACGACTTGAGATCACAGCAAACGATGAAGACCTGAGGCCATATAACCCCCTGTGTACCCTATGTCTGTTTCTCAGACTTGATGCTTATGGTAAAAGCCATCTCTACATGTGTTTTTATAAATTCACAGAATTTATTTAGAATTTATCCACAAAGAGAAAATGTATTATGTGCCTCAGAAGTCATGGGTCTTCCTCAAGGACCTGATACCGGCTCACTTGTGGTTTTGAGAAATCTTAACTTTATACTTTCTTTAAACTCTCAGCTTATAACTGTAACTATAACTTAACTATAACTTTAAATGAGTAACTATATTATTCATTTAATTGATATGATTCAGAAATTTAAGATATATGGCTGGGATATATGACAGTAGTAGTAGTAGTGACGCTGATAATACAAATGTAGTGTCCAGTAGCATTTCACAATAAGTAAAAAAGATTGGCTGCAGCATGATATGTGCAAAATACAAAAGTACTGGTGCAGTGTATCAGAGGATTGTCCACATTTACCATTACATTTTCGGCCCTTATACAATGTACAAAAAACGTTTTGAATTCTCTATCGATGAATACATTAACACTGGGTCAGTAGGTTTCAGACTACTGAAAGCATCAACCTAAAACTCTGTACGCCTAAAACAAACAGTAAGAGGTAGGTCTTCACCTGTCATTGGTAGATAGCCAGGACATCTAGTGGAAGTTCATTCCACCACCTCGGTGCCGGAACAGAGAAGAGACTTGCTGTATACCTTCTTCTTACCCTGAGAGATGGTGGGACCAGTCGAGCAGTGCTGGTAGCTCCGATGGTGCGAGGTGCTGTGTGAAGAGTAATAAGAGCTTTGAGGTAAGAAGGAGCTGGTCCATTTTTGGCTCTGCAGGCAAGCATCAGTGTATTGAATCTGATGCGTGTAAGCCAGTGGAGGGAGCGCAGCAGTGGGGTGGTGTGTGAGAACGTAGGCAGGTTGAACGCTAGTCACGCAGATGCATTTTAGTCCAGTCTTGAAATGACATTTTGTCCATGTGCAACAATCAAAAGTGAATGACAGAAACCTGATATATATGAAACAGCACTAATAATATCAGCAATAGTTAGTGCCAACTGATAGTTATTCAGTAATTGCTATGAAACTACCAGGGACACGTGTATCATTATAAGAGGATTGAATGTAAGTCTGGATTTTAAGGGGTTAACTAAGCCATGATTACTCCCAGATAGTACTACTTTAATTGCATATGTACTGTATATTAACAGACATTTAATATGGATCCATTGTAACAGATTTTATATGCAGTAATCATTACACAGTTGCTTGATAAAATGAAATCCATGCACTTCAATTTTATGGTGTGTTCAAGTGGAAAAGTGCTTGATAATTTATGCAGTTTTCAACATAGGAAGCAGATTTGGAGCAATTAACAATGTTGTATTAAACATTTCAACCTAGTAGATTAGATTGTTGTACTACACCTACCCAGTTTTGACTTCCTTAAACCTTTAAGGAATTCCTTAAACCTTAGTATATCTTTAGAATGAATTTGTAATTTATATTCAGAAATGAAAATTGACTGAATCAATTGGATTAAAATCAGGTTGATGGCATTAGGATTGGAATTAAACAACTGTCAAAATTCCAGGACTACATTTGATCATTAATAGATTAAAAGACAATTTCCAGAACTAAACATGGCCTATGAAGGTGACAGTATCATCTAGTATATAGTAAACTTCTTAATAATATAGATGACCTTGGGAACAATGCTCATTACACAAGTAAATCTTAATTAAAGCAAAAAAAATTATAAGGATATTCAGTCCATTAAATTAATTGTTTTTTTTTTCCTCCTCCATTACATCTTTACTTCCTTTCTTTTAACTCTTTCTGCTGACAGATTTTTTTTTCTGTGGATGTCTTTGAACGAGTGGTTGGATTGATGTCAATAAGACATCTGTAAAATCATGCCAAATAGCCATGAATTATAATGTACCTAGTTCCATATATACAGTATAATATGCTCTGATCAGCCATGACAGACAGCTGACGTGACTAACATTAATTATCTTGTTACAGCGCTACCTGACGAGGCATGGGATAATGTAGGTAGCAAGTGAAAGGTCAGTTCTTGAAGTTGGCGTATTGAAAGCAGGAGAAATGGACAAGCGTAAGGAT
>JAOTRN010000008.1:6328318-6338542 GCA_028566695.1 Bagroides melapterus | reverse complement strand
TGTGTGTGTGTGTGTGTGTGTGTGTGTTTACAATATCATGTTTATATCACATATATAGAGAGAGTATAGTACATCTTAGTTAATAATAACACTGAAAGTAGGCCCCCCTCTGAAGGTGATATTGCCCCTGAATCATACCAGCACCGTCATGGCAGGAGTCTGAAGAAAAAGTATGTGCATGCATGTTTATCTGATGGTCACCTTCATCACTAATCTGGTTTAGTTTTTTCAACACACACAACAAAAATCAATATCTAGATCACAATTTTCCCTCAAGGTATAACAGCATCTTTCTCTTAGTTAAATCAAAGACACATTTTATACTGCCTCATTTACATTTTAGCTAATTTAAAGTCATTTTTTCCACTTTTCTCACATTTTAGAAGGCTATGGCTGCATGTAATCAGAAGACAAACATGCCAGTGCAATAACCTAGAAGAAATCCAGGGTGTATTCAGGGTCTGTTTGCATTGCTACAATAAAAACTTGTGACAGATCACTTGGAACCAGACTAAAGCCAGCTAGCTGGATTTTTTTTTTATTCAATGGACTAAGTGCTTTTAAAGACCATTTTATATCCAACTTGATATGACACTGATGGCATTCCGCTTTAGTTTATACAGGAATGCAGGAGGTGAGCATTTATTTTGGTTTACTCATTATGCATAATATGTATTTGCCCATTATATTAGTACCTGCATGATCACTGCATATCGTTTGCATATTTCTACAAATTAAAAAATCATGACATTTTTTAAAAAGTAAATCTGCTAAATAATTTATTATCCTCCATATTATTTTTAACACTTTAACATTACATTCTCATACTTTAATTCAGTATTTTTTAAAGTAGTCCTCTGTTGGCAGCTGGTGATTAGAAGCCTTCTGTAATGCTTAATTTAAAAAAATGTTCTTTGCTACATGCAGTGGAACACCAAATTTTATATTCATCTTTTTTAATGAAAATGAATTTGACCTAAAAGTTACAAACTGTTAAAACTGGCTGTAAATATTTAGCAAAAACATTTCAGGAGAATCCACAAACATGTATTTAAGGGGATTTTTTTGTGTGTGAAAAGGAAGAGGAAGCATTTCATGAAAACATCTGAATATTTTTGAACTATATCTCCTAAAATTATTGCTGCATGGCTGTCTGTAGATTTTGTCCATTTATAAACAATGACCATAAAAATAAATTTGTGTGACATTAGACCTGGCTCTGTAATGGTGCTAAAGAATCACAGTTGCCATGTGTGGGATACTCTAAGCTTCATGGTCCATATACTAGCCAGATATGTCAGCTAACGCTGCTAATAAAGAAAAAAAGCAAACCAAAACAAACCAAACAAATGAACCCTAACTGCAAATGTTGAATAAAATGAAATATCTAGCAGTACACTGGCATTCCACCAGCTGTTGGGTTTATGTGTGTAGAGTATTGTAACTGTGTTAGCTGCTGTTGAGCTGGGTGATAGGAAAAACTTGTGAACCACCTGCTGGGAAATAAGTCACACCTCTGCAAAATAACAGTGGTAGAGAAATATCTTTCACTTTCATACCTCTTCTTTCCAGATCAGCCCTCCACCTTTCCAGGTGTTCCTCCACCTGCTCTCTACTCTCACTACAGATCACAATGTCATCCGCAAACATCATTGTCCACAGAGATTCCTGTCTGACTTCATCTGTCAACCTGTCCATCACTACAGGAAATGAAGGGACTCAAAGCCGATCCTTGATGTAGCTCCACTTTCACCTTGAACTCCTCAGTGTGACCTACAGCACATCTCACTGCTGTCATACTCTCCTCATACATATCCTGAACTACTCTCACATACTTCTCTGCCACTCCTGACAACCTCATACAGTACCAGAGCTCCTCTCTCACCACCCTGTCATACACTTTCTCTAAATCCACGAAGAAGCAGTGCAGCTCCCAATGCTGTCTGTCTACACTCTCCCCTACCACCACTTTGCCGGCAATAATCTCTCTCAGATTGCCTCATCTACATAGAATGTATTCTACCTGCAAACTCCTACCTCCACTATTATATGTAACCCTATGTTCCTCTCTCTTCTGAAAATAGGTGTTAACTACAGCCATTTCCATCCTCTTTGCAAAGTCCACCACCATCTGTCCTTATAGGTTCCTTTCCTTAACAACAAATCTGCCCATCACCTCCTCATCACCGCTGTTCCCCTCACCAACATGCCAGTTGAAGTCTGCTCCAATCACTACTCTCTTACTTCTCTCTCTCTAACACCTCATCTAACTCACTCCAGAATCTCTCCTTGTCCTAGTATATCTAAGATATCATATGGGTTTGTAACATGCTTGTATAGCGGTATAGAAAATGAATGGATGGAGAATCACACAAAGAATATGATATCATTCTTTGTATTTAAACAAAACTCAAAAAAATCTGGATATTGCACTCCACTTAGCAGGACAATCATTGAAAACTCTGGTATTGTTCCCTAATGAAGATAAGAATCAATCAGACCCACCATAGAGGACATATGGTGCAATGACGCAACATTTAATCAGTAACATATGGTGAAGATGCCCAGTGAGAACCATATCACCTCTTCACAATCACAGAGCCTCTTAACCTGCATTTGAGAATGCCTGTGCAATCACTTCTTTTACAAAATGTGCTAACGTGACCTTTATCGTCTAAAGTGCTCCCCAAAGCACACTCTCGTCAGTCTGTGGACAAAGAACTGGCTTACTGAACATACTGTTTATTAATATGCCTTTTGGCAGAAATGCTCACCTCAGCATCACTTATGATTTTGTGTCCCATGAAGATTGATGTAATACACCACCATAGTGTTATCGATCCATTTCAGCATTCCTGGAAATGTTGCACCTATAAGCTCTAGCCTTGCTAGTAGACATTTGTCATTATAATCTCTCTTTGCAGAGAGGAACATACAGTACTCAGTGAGCACACACATGTCCTTGTCCTGACCACTGACACATATCTTGTGATATGGCTGACATGCACTGAACATTTAGATGTCAGTTATACTTTAAGTAACAATATATTTTCAGATATGAAGCTAAGATGCTTCAACACTTTTGTTAAATTGTGCCTATGAACTGAAGCATGCTGACCCTTGTTAGTATTCCTGCCACTGTATCCTGCATAAACCATCCATCTGGAGACTGGAAACCACTATTTTTGATAAAGTCACTTAGGTGCCCAAATCTGTTTTGGTCAAGACCAATGAGTCCCATTCAGCTCATTGGGGCAGTGCTAGAGATTTCAAGCATTTCAGTGTATGGAATAGATAGAACTGGGGTAAATCATCAGGTTGAATGTTTGAGCAAACAGTACAACTGAACAGACTTTTATAAACGAATGGCTCACCTCACTGAATGGAACCAAGAATATATACTTTTTATATAGAATTGTAAGACAAGGGCTTCTAAATGGTATCTGGTTGCTTCAAAATGTCCATTTTTTTGACAGGTTCCAACGGTGTGGTGCCTCCTGAACCAATCATGCTGAAAGTATTTTATGCACAGATCTACATGCAGAGTTTCATCAGCGTGAATGACTAGTAAGGTCATCGTTTCTCTAGGAGGCATTTATCTCAGCGTGAGTGTTTCATCTGCAGTAGACAGTATGCATGTTCTTTTATGGTGCACAGCAAAAAATGTTGTTGGCATGTGAAAATATTTTGAATATAGTTACATTTATTAATTATTTACTCATAATATTTCATTAAACCAAAGAATTGTTAAGCCTATTTCTACACTTATATTGCAATTTTAAGGTTTACATTTTGTTATTCTATTGACAGATAATTTATTGTCTTTCTAGAAATAACTGCATAAAATGGGCAAAATTATTTGCCCAGCAAACAAGACAATTTCAAGCATGAAAAATTGTAGCACTAGGTTTAATAATCCCAGAATTCCACTCTGAGACCAATGTGCTTTTTTGGTTTTTTGGTTACAGAGGGAGAAATTCTAAAAGCTATCCTGTATCTTTTAAATGTAAATAATGTAATAAATTACCAATACAAATGAAGTGCATACTGTGAGAATGATTCTCAAGATTTCTTTTATGGTTCCTTTATGCTACATGGGTGCCACTGCACAATTCACCTGAAAGTAAGGAAAACTGATGTATCTGCATGGTATATTTAATAATGCTGACATTACACAGCTCATTGATGGCAGAGATGTTAGACATGTCAGCTGCAGTTGACAGAAACCTCATAGTTATATTTCACCACTTCTCATTGCTTGAGTCTTCAGAAACACCTCACAAAGATTCAAAGTCACAGAGTAATGTATCACATAATATTTTTAACAAATAATCCCACTGTGCAGTCATTTGTCTCTCTTTTTCTGACCTCATACATGTCAGACTGTGTTCTTGTAATATGAATGTCCCACAAAGCTAGTGATAGCCTCCTCTGATTATATTAAGCAGAAAGCCCCATGCAGGGAAATGCAAATAATTGAATAGAGTGAGGTAACAGCCCTGAAACAGGTAACGAGTAATAAAGTTGAGAGTAATTAATGTTACATCTAGACTGGGGTGGAATGTATAGTTGTGGTGGCTCTTGGATTGAAACTGGATTCAGATGTAATGGGTATTGCCTCCCCCAAATATTATACACCCCCACAAGATCTAGCTAGTAGACCTGTGACTAATCTGCTGCTAGCGTGGTTGAGTTGTATTCCCTCATCAGACCATGCAACCAAGACTGGTTCTTGTTGGTAGATTTGCACAATGCTTAGAACAGAACAGACTTTTGAAATTTTGTCATTCATTGTCATTCCCACTTTTTGGACTACTCTAAGTGCCGTGTTTTCCAGTGGCCAGGATACTGCCACCCTGGGTGACTTGCTTCCATGTGCCACATAGGAACAAACCATATAGTATACGTTCTCCTGTTCTCAATCTTATTATAGTACTGAGTCTCACAGTGACATCAGAAAAGAGCTCCATGTGTGTGTTGAGATTACTAGGACTAATAATGCCAACCACAATAGTGATTCCCTTAGGTATGCTGGAGAAATGTGTCCTTGTCCCAGGAAAGTTAATTAAACACTGAGCTATAGGAGTACATGGATGAGAGGCCTCTAAATGCTAGGTCAAAACACATCTGCCACTGGAATTGAGAAGAATGGCACCACCCATGCCTGTTCCAGCGTGACTGCACCTCTGCACACAAAGCAAGATCCATGGTTTGTCTAGGGTGGTTTGGAAGAACCTAAGTGACCTGCACAGAGTCCTGATCTAAACTGCACTGAACAGCTTTGGAAAGAATTGAAATTACATGTGTGCATCAGGCCTCTTTGCCCAACATCCGTGCCCAACCTTTAGTGAATGTGCACAAATCCATACAGCCATGTTCCAGAATTTAGGGCAACGATGTATTCGATATTAATGCATATGGTTTTGGAATGTGGTGTTCAATACTCAAGTGTCCAAATAGTTTTGGCCATGTAGTGTACTTCTTTTCAGGTCTGAGAACTTATTCTGTAAGGTCAATCTGAGATGTAGCACATTACTAATGGTTAGGAGAGAGATAATCACAAAAGATTCCTCCCTTACACTGGAGTGTTGTGGCATTACTTGGGTAAGAGGGCGCATGGCCTCCTGTGGACATGAATTGACCCGGTGCATCTGAGGCTCAGGTTTTTCGGTTCTGAGACTTCACCATGAGTTGTTCAACTCTGTAAAACAAGTTGTTTGAGGAGAAATTATAGCATTTTCATGTTTTATTCCATATTTGCTACCTTGATTGATTTGCTTCTGTATGAACAGTTTTTTTGTTTGGGCCAAATTATTAGATTTTGCATCTGAGTGATGTGTAGTGATCCATCCGTGAATGTATTTCCCTTAAGTGGCCACTAAGGAGTGAAGTGATGCTTTGAGTTCATTTTTGTGGTGAAGGGCTGTCATTTGTCATCCTAGAGGGACTACAGCTCAATTCAGGAGCAGCTTCGCCAGCTGTCCACGGCAGAGCAGTTACTTCATATGAGGTCAGAGGGGGTGACCTGTCTGAACACGATGTAGTTATCCACTGTGTGTGTGTGTGTGTGTATGTGTGTGTGCATGAGGTTATATGTGTTTTTTGACAACCTCTATGTGGTTTATGTCTCCTAAAGGTTAGATATGAAGAATCAAGAGACATTGTAACCTTTATACACTAAAGATCTTTCCTCGGAAGGCAGCTGTGATGAGAATAATGGTTTTTAAAGGTCTTGCAGATGCTGTTCTGCAGGTTAGCGATGTGCATGAAAAACCATTAAAACTATCACACGCATGGTGGACATATACAGCAACAAATACAGCCTCAATACAGTATTTCAATAAGCAAGCCTCTAAAGACCAGCAATAGTAGTCTATTCATATACAGCATTTTGAAAGCTGCTCAGTTCAGCTCCAACACTCTCCCCAGAGGAATCTCAATAATACATATCTACCACAAGCTCTTTAATACAACATCAAATGTAATATTTGTGAATGCAAATCGGCAACGTGAATCACTTGTCGTGCCTATATTATACTTCTCAGATATGCACAGCCACACATACACATTAATGAAGTGTGGCTGATGCTTGCTCATGCTCAGGACTGAGGCAGCATGATCTGAACCATTCCTGAAGCACTTCTTCCTGTCTTTTGTGCTGCTATTTAACTGCTGATATTCTTAGTCTGGTCACATAGATTGCAAAGATCAGACAATTCCTCTCATGGTAAATCCATTGCACTACCTTTTTTGCTCAAAGCAGTCTGCTTATATGAACCTTTTTTTTTTATAATAACAATGTAAGGAGAAAATTTCCAGGACACAAAAATGGATTTGTTTCAGTTAATTCTTTTAGAAAAGAAGCTATTGAAGGAAATTGGGGCCTGAAAAGATTTTAGGAGTGGCTATCGTAATTAAATCTCAAAGTGCATAAATACAATTTTTCTCTATAATTCTACACCAGTAACAGTATCAGTTTATACAAATGCACACAGATACACAGTCAGTCATAAATCATGTGTTTGAATAGATAACATAAAAAGAGTTGCATTTGATGTTGTGTGCCAGAAAGCAATTTTCTTCACATTTTGGCATGAGCGTACTTTGGAGAATCCTGACTGACTGACCTCCCATGGGGTCACAGATGTGTTACCTTATTCAGTGCTGGCAATCAGAGCTTTTCCAGGACATAAGATATAACACTATATGCTGGAGTTGTCACACAGCTTATCAAATCGCTATGTGCCGGTAAAGAAAAGGATGCAAGTGCAAAATGTTCTTTGATAAATGTGTGAAAGATTGGCAGAAACATGAGAGATGTAAAAGAGTGAGAAGAGGTGTACTTTTTCCTCAGTGCTAGTAAGCTTTGATGTCATAATTGTCATCTTTTTTTTTACACCCGCCTTTAAATTCAGTTTCATCTCAGTGCCCTCAACTGGCTCCAGATCAGATCGTTATCATACCAATGTGAATCATCATCATACACACTCATCACCCTGGCTGATTGTAAAATGAGATTATACTGTGATTACACCAGTGTGAATCAGTATTGAACACATTCAACAACATGACTGTTGTCTAAAATCTTTGGTTTCCAGGTTACTAATGAGGTTTTAGGTGAAAAAACGATGAGTATAATGTGTTACTGAGTTACCAGCTTGCCTTTTGCCTTCTCAATAAAGAAGTTTGACAAACTCTCTTTTAATCTAAAGAGTTTGCTCCTTGTGACACCATTTCAGGGTTTCTTGCCAAATTTATCAAACAGTTCTGAATATCAAGAATATATTTAAGTATGGATATGGATAATTGAAAATCTCAGTTTTACATTACATAGACAATAATTATATACTTATATTTTTATTATTATATGATCTTAAATTATATCTAGATAATATTTCCTTTTTAATCTATTTTTTAATTTTTTTGCTTTTTTAAATAACTGACTTAAAAATATGTTATGGGCACAAACATTTATTTAACATTCATCCCTTTTGCTGGCAACATATTTCTAGAAAGGACGGGCCAAATGAAAATCTCAGTAGACAAATTAAAATGGCACCACATGCCAGACAAATTCGTATGGGCGGCATCCTTTATCTTATTAACTGCTGTTCTGTCCTACTGGATTCTCCTGCATGTCTTCAAACAATAGCCGCTCTTCCTCATCAAAGCACAAGAGAAAAAGCCCATCACAGCCACCCACCGTCCCAATGTGGATTTACCTTCGTGCCTTTCACAGCTGAGACCTAATCTCCAAGGAGCTCCCCGCCTGAAGTTCACCCCTCCAGCGGTGAGGCCCAGGTGTCTCTCCTCCATCAGACGTCAGGTTAATTCAGCCAAGGCTCCTGGACCACACGCGTCCCCTCATCAGTAGGCTGCAGCACATTTACATTACAGCCTGCTCTCATTAGGGCGATGTGGACACGGATAAAGTTAATGAGAGAAGCTGTAATGAAGGAAAGCGTCTGCTCTCTGAGGGCATCTAGGTAGCAGGGTCAGGGCCAAAGCCATGTCATGCTTCAGAGGATATAAAGGAAGGTCACATGGGGACTGGCAGTGAGGGAATCCAAGTTCAAGGCCCCATGAGTACTCAGTTTGTGTTGGCATTGGGACAGTGTGTACTATGTACTGCAATTTTAGAAGTAATCTTGTGCTGTAAGATCTTTACATCAATGACATAGTTTGTCTAGCTTTAGAATATTTCTGACATACAGTGTGCACTACATTGTGTGTATATAGTATAAATGTTTATTTATAACTGCTTCTGACATCTGAATCCTTTGAAAATATTATCATTTGAATATAATACCCATGCACATTCAATGCTTCCTTCCTAAAATATATGTCATGCCTTTGCTATATGTTATGCAATGCCAGATCTTGAGGCCAAGTTGGTTTTCAAAGCATGTTTGATTTTTTTTGCTGTATAAAAGGAAGCAGATTTAAAAGAAGGAGGAAAAAAAGGATGTCTGGTATCAGCCATATGTATATTTACAGGATAATGAACTTTGCATTATATTCACATTAGAGAACTCATGGGCTGACTAATTGTCCTAATTTACATTATAATGAAATGGCTTTTGATGAACCTAATTGAAGTAGTTCAGCAGTTGAAAATAACCTCAGGGTATACCCCCAGATGTAAATGGCAGCATCATAGTGAACAAAGGAAATGCTTGAAATTACTGGACAGTACCTTCAGATCAATTAAGAATTTTAAGAAATAAAATGGAGAAGTACATTTCTACATGCTCTTAAATTATTATTTTTATTTTTATATTGTTAAGAACTAATCAAATACATTTATTGCCTATTAACCACCTTAACATTTCACCTTAACTAATGTTGTTTCTTGATATTTATTACTGGAAAATAAATATGTGAAAAGTGTTTTTTTTTTCTGTTTTTCTGTCAAGAAATGAAAAAATTGATTGCTCCACATCACTCCTGACTTGCTGTGATACTCCATCATTGTTTAAAATGACGTTGGTGTTGGGGTGAATGTGTGAGTGAATGAAAGCTTCATAATAAGGCTTCACTGGAGTGTGGTGAGTGTGAATAAAGCACTGTGGCACAGATTGATGTGCCATGTGAGCGATATACGAATGACGAGCTGGTCAGTCTGGATAGTGTGGGTGGAGGGAGGTTTTGAGCATGGCCGGAGCAGGTCTATGGCCTGTGTTGGCCCAGCTGTGGCCAAGCTGTATTTTGGCCCCTGGAGCAGTGGGATCAGGCCCTGACCCCAACACTGTCCACAACTCAATAGACCATTAGCCCCAGCAGCTGCTCTTACTGGCCAGCACTCTCATGCTCAGATTTGTCACTGCTCATTATCATGAGGAGTGTCACAGAAAGCTGGGTTGGGTCACCAGAAAGCTTCAAAATGATAAAATCGGACATGATGGACAAAACTGTTTATTTCTTGCTTTAACTAATTAGAGAGGTGTGCATAAAAATTTTAACAATACATTGCATGTGACATCCAACATCAAATCCTGCTCCTGATTTGCATAAATCAAACAAATTTCATTTGATTAAATTTATAAGTATAAATAGATGATAAAGATAATTACTTAAGTAAGAGTAAATAATAAATAGTAAAATAATAATAATATAATAATAAATAATCTATTTGTGAAATTACTTTAGAAATAGCATTTCATATTAAATATCTACAATTGATGTATGAAATATGAAAAGATGTATACCAGACGATTGTATCAC
>JAOTRN010000008.1:6230511-6247469 GCA_028566695.1 Bagroides melapterus | reverse complement strand
TGTGTGTGTGTGTGTGTGTGTGTGTGTGTGTGTGTGTGTGTGTGTGTGTGTGTGTGTGTGTGTTTGTGTGTGTTCCTCACCATCATGAGGCACTGTTGATATTACTTTTCTGTTTCAATCACATCAGAGAAGCACACAGCAGCTTAGACTGATTTCAATGTCTTGGCCATGATTGCTGATTTGTTTAAAGCCTGAAGAGTTATCAAAATAATCAACTTTATGTTCTTGACTTACTCAGTGTGTCTAAAATTGTAGAACTTTTTTTTTTAACATTTGTTTCCTATTATTATTATTATTATTATTATTATTATTACTATTAAAACTCAATAGCATTTACTTTTTTTAATGATAACCACACTCTTGTATTTAAGGTCCACTTAATGATGTTTTTGTAATGCTAATTTAATACATGTGCTTATCTTTATCTCATCAGGAAATTGTGAAGTATATTTTGTTGTAGTCTTTGGCTGCCACTTGGGACTTTTTCAGGGAAAAAATTATATAAGTCAACACAGTATTTGGATAATAATAAATCAGATAACTGAGCTCTCCAGTACACATCGCAGGTTGAGCCTTAAGTTAAGGTTATTTCTGATCATTTAAGTCTGTTAATAAGTATCTTTGAGACAGTATAATGAAAATCAAACAGTTTTACTGGGGCTATGATATAGAAATGAATGTGGCAAATCGCTCCATTCAAGAACCTGATAAAGATTATGGTGTTAGATAATAAATTATTTGGGGGATTGTAGAAATAATTATAATTATAGTAATTATATAACAATATAGATATTTCAGTTGTGTTTTGTCTCACATTATAATATACAATTATATTATCTCAATTTTTATTGGTATTAAAATATGAATGGGTATTTATATATGTCTCCGTTGGCTGTTAATGATCAGGATTCATTATTTCCTGATCCACTAAGGATTTGTGCCTGTATTAGTTAATCATAATGAAAGCGTTAGTTAAATATTTTTATATGCTAATTTCTGGATCTGGAAAGGTATTGCTAGTTTCTTTTCTCATTTCTTCCTAGGATAGAAGGGTAGGAGTACAAATATAAAAAGTTTTATAATTTATTCATTTCACTTAAAACTCCTTTAGGCAAATCAGGTGAATTAATTACTGTATTGACAAATATGTATAAATTAAGGGGCTTTTTCACCTCTACACATAAACTCCCTCAAGAAATTAAAATTTTTCATTTAGGGTTATTTGGGTTTTTAGGCTATTTAGCCTTTACACACTCATTGAACACTATTAGGGATGTTATATTAATATTGGGTAAGGGTCTCACTTAGCTCTAAAAAAACAGCCTCACTTCACTGTGGCAAGGACTCCACAAGTTTTTGGAAACATTCCTTTGAGAGTCTAGTCCATGTTGATATGATTGCATCATATAACACCTGAAGATTTTCATGCTGCAAATCTCCTGTTCTAACACATCCCAAATGTTATTTGCTGGATTCAGATCATGAGCAGGAAAAGAACACACATTTTCAGCAACAATGCTTAAAAAGTCTGTTGCATTCAAGCAATGATTGGTTGTATTAACAGGCCCAAAGTGTGCCAACAAAACATACTGCAAACCATTACACCACCTCCACCAGCTAGAAATCAGGATTCATCAGAGTTTTTCAATGATGAGCCTGTGCCCACTGTGTCCTCAGCTTTCTGTCCTTGGATGACAGTAATGGAACCTGAGGTGAGCTTCTGCTGTTGCCTCATGGTTCAACATGTTGTGAATTATGAGATCCTTTGTGGCTAACCACAATTGTACAGAGTGGTTATCTAAGTTTCAGTAGCTTGAGGAAGTCCATTGCCCTCTCAATCTCAAAAATGGTGCTCACTGGATGTGATGATATTTCCTCATTATGATGGTTGATATGAACATTACTAGAAGCTGCTGGTCTGTGTCCGCATGACTTTATGCATTGCACTGCTGCTTTATGATTAGCTGTTAGTTAACTGCACGAATGAGTAGGTGTGCAGGTGTTGCTAATAATCTGCTCTGTTGTGTGCGTTTCAAAATATGTTTTCCAGCATTTTCATCTAACAAACAGAACCTCGTTATTTTTCTGGTCATTTTGGTTTGTTATTTTACCTTTCACTATTATGGAGCACAACATGTTGCCTACAGACTGTGATTTGAAACTGATGAAAAATTTGTTGATGTTTTGGGAATAGTAAATATGGTCTGCATCAATATTATCTGTATTATTTAGGCCATTTTTGAATCTGAATTCAATTTGCCAATAGATATAACTGTGTCCTATGTTTATCTTGTATAAAGCTGAAATGTACTTTACAGTGGGATGGATCAACAGGTTAAGAACATTTGTTATTGCATCATTTTTACTGTATTGTTGAGCATTAAGCTAATTAAATCACATTTTAAGAAGGTCTATTTCACAGGGTAGCCATCTCTGATCTCAGAGAATAGAGTAATAGATCACTTAGTTGTGTGATCTATAACACTATTGAATTTGTAGAGGCATAATTAATTCTATTTTGATCATGCTGATTATTACTGTAGCATTTTGCTTTTATGAATACCTGAGCAACTATGTAGCTAGAGAGCAGAGAACAAATCAGATCTTTGGCTAGTTCATGTTTGATCTTGTCATACAAAGTTGACACTAAAAATAAAAATGACTTATTAGGAACAATATTATGGAGTCATAACTATATTTATAATTATATATGTTTGTTTTACAAAAATAGGTCTAGCTACAAATCTATAGTCTTTTTGAGCAAATGCTAGTGAGTGCCCTGCACGCAATACTATTCTCAAGCTCACATCACCGCTGCTGGTTATAGGAGACAGTTATATGCTTGTAATTCATGCAGATTCAACTGACTTGGGCCTATGTTTCCAACCACCAATCACTGATCACATTGTTCTCAAGGACCAATCACTAATCACTATTGTTTCTCAAGGACCAATCACTGATCACTATTGTCTCTCCCACCCACAATTATTTGTTTACGTTTTAAACATTGGCTATATTTAATCTTCTTGGCTATATTTACAAATACTAAAAGTCAAGTATTCTATGTGTACCATTTCCGTCATGTCAATTTCTCTACCACTGCTTCTCTTTTTTCAGTATTTTATTTTGTAGCATCATGACCAAAGACCTCCTCTTTCTGTAAAATTATATGAATTATGAATTATATTAATTATATTATATTATTATTAATAATACGTTTTAATAGTCGTTTATTATTATTGTTAGTGTATTTAATTAATCGAAGGCGTTCTCTGGCGACTTCTAGCGACATAAACTGCGTTCCCCTGAAGCAAATTGGCAACACACGTATCTTGAATTCATGACTATTTGTTAGTCTGGTCAGGAGTATAGCCTACACCGTGTTTTAGAACTTCTGGTGAATCAACCGAGTTAAATCTTTGATCAAAAGTTAAATTAAACCGGTACTTCAGAAAACAATAAGACGAATCGTAATCATGAACGAAATTTGTGTGGTCCAAAACGAATCTGGCGTATAGGGTTCATGGTGTTCCTGTCTCTTTAAGAAGCTCTCCAGCCACACGAGCACTGAAGGGGGCGCGAGGCTGTAGCCGTAGGCGCGCGCTGTGTGGAGCAGCGTTCGTTCATTCACACCGCGAGAGTCTGAGCGAGGACGGAGCGCGAGAGATGCAAACTGCCCACGTGAATTAAAAACTAACCAAAGAGTCATTTAATTCTGTTTAGAAACAACTTTAAGAACCTGTGTGTTGTGTTTATTGATTTCTAAATTCCTCGCGGCGCAGAAACATACAGGACTAGAGATCTGAGCTTGAGAGGAGTTAAATGGACAGATGGTTAAAGGATGTCCGGGAGAGTCAAGCTGATGCTACTGCGGTTTGAACTGTAAACAAGCAAACAAACAAACAAAAAAACCCTGTTATATGTGTATTGGATGGAGTTGCTAATCTACTTAAGTGTGACTGTTTGGAAGTGACCAAAACTCTGCTTTACACTGCTTTGGATCCTGTGGATGCTGAGCGGACGCTAGCGGTCCGTTTATATCCATCTAAACCACGAAGTCGCAGTAATACTGCAGGGGGTGATGGAGTTTCCCCGGACTTTACATGCTTTATCGGTTATATGCACGCTCATCTTTGTACATGGTAAGTTCCAATTTGAAAAATGAAGTGTTTAGTGTCCAAGTCGAAAGACAACATCGTAAGAGTTTATAAGTAAACACGTACAAAAAGTTAGAAACGATTACGGCTTTGGGTCTCGAACCTATTGCTTTATTCATACTGGTTTTAAAATGTCACAAAAACAGATGCCGTTCCTACAATTTTGGGTGCACTGTGTTTGCACGTGGGGATGCTGTGCTCTGTGCACGCTGATCTGACAGAGAATTTCAAATGCATAAATGTTAGAAGTGATTTATTGGATATTATGCGCAACATGCAAGGCAAGGTGGAGTTAATAAGACTCAGCGGTCCGCTAGCGGCGCCTTAGTTAAGCGGAAAGCTCGTTATCCTGCCGCAAAACACAATGCTTTACCCAGCATTTTCAACTTTTTTCTTTTTTTCTTCCTTTCTTTATTTTCTAATAATGTTTCTTTACATTATGGATCGATTTGAAGTCTTTTTTTGCCTCTCCTTAATGAAGCGCAATACAAAAAAGCGTGAGCTCTTTCCACTGAGTGTTTTTAAAGCCTTTAACAACTTTTAGTACACTTTATGATACCATACGATTATATGAATATTGCACATATTGTGGCTGATTAAAAAAAATACTAAACAATAAGTCATTACATAGCTATTTCCACTTTTTGCAGAATAATGTTGGCGCATTGCCTTTATGATTTTCCAGTTTAACAGGCTTTGCTGCTTGGCAATAGGTTATTTTTATAAGGTAATAAACATTGTCAGTGAGATCTGTCCATGATCTACCAGCCAGCGCAGTTCTGCAGTGAATCAGGAGGCTACACAGGGACCAGCAGGGAAATGATATTTCAAACCAATACTTCACTACTGTGACATAGATTCTGTAGTTCTGTGGTCTCTCTCGTGATTATCTTACTGTATGTTGACTTTCCTAAAGCTTGGTTTACACACACACACACACACACACACACACACACACACACACACACACACACACACACACACACACACACTTTGAATCAGTCCAGGCTGAACTTCTGTGCTTATTTGAATCCTTCGGCTAAGAAACTGCTTGGTTGAGTTTGGTGGTAAAACCCTTCAGCCTGCTGACTGTCTCTGAAAGCTGTTTGAATGTACCAGTGGTATGCATGGAGTGGCTGCCGGCTATCTACTCACCCTTTCTCAACTGATAAAGTAGCAGAGAAAAAAGAGGCTAGAGTTACACCTAAAGGGCTTGACTTTGTCATAGCCGTCTTCACTTCTAGGACAGTTTGGTGTATATGTGTGTGAGCTCGTGTAATTAGAGGAGTTGGTACAGTTTCTTTTGAGGGGTTTTGAAATAGCCCCGAAACAGCTGTCACTTCTCTCTTGATTGTCCTCAAACTAAATAGGAGTGAGCCAAGGAGAAGCTCTTTGACTGTGAATAATGATACAGTAAGGTGCAGACGGACCTTAACAGCATTAGTGAGAAAATAGCTGCACGAAATTCACAGTGTATTTTGTCTTTCCTTTCAGCGAACACTACACTGTTTCAAAGTAGCTTTTCTGTAAGCTAAACAAGCTTTTTAGGGATTTAACCTCCATGTTTGTTAATATTTACTGATGTCCTGATACCCGGGGAGGAGTGTGTGTTTGTCAGAGGATTGACCCAAAGAGTTGTCTTGATTACAGGCCTGTGCAGTCATTGTCCGTCTCTTGTCCGTGTATCCACAATGCAGTCTTGTCAGAAAAAAAGCATCTCCAGCCGAGTGTGCTCTGATGTCTCTGTTTGCAGCCTCTGCACACTCGTCCTGGCAATCTGATCCTCAGTAGGACACAATAGAAGCTCCAGACCATCCTACCTTTTTTCAACAAGTCCACCGATAAAGCATTCTTCCATGACAGCACCACAATTTCAAAAAACCATATCCATACATCTATATCTTATTGATTCTGTATTGTAATCATAAATAAGGAGTAATTAAAAAAGTCTCTATATTATTTAACTGATTGCTGCCTATGGAAAGCGGAATGTTTTGTAAGAAGACGTCTGCTTTGAGCCGTTACTAAGAAGACGTCTGCATTGAAAAAAAAAAATCTTGCTCAGGGTGATGAAGGGTTGAATAGGACCACAGCACAAAGCATCAGCATCAATCTGTCGCTCCTGTGGCCCTGGCTCGCAGTTTAGGACAGCTTAATAGCCACTGCACATTAGTTCCAGTTGTTGTTGTGGTGACCTCTAGGATAGACACTATAAGAGAAAAAATCCTTTATAGTCTCTATCATAATCAATAAGGGAAAAGTTAACAGTTAAAGTAAAGCTAGATTTTTTTTTTTTATCTTAGTGTACATCGCTTCTTATTAAGGTGTTGACATTTCAAGGCTATGTTCAACTTAGACTACAAGCTGCAGGGGTATTGTGTCTTTATTGGCAGCAAGGACAGCACTTGGTGTCTGGTTTTACTAACTGGAGCCTTGTTGTGTTACTAGGACAAACTTTAACAGTAAAATAAACTCTTTTTTTTTATATAATCTGATAAATGGAAACAGTGATTTCATGGTGGGCATTGTCAGACAAACATCAAGATACTTGAAGAGAAATTCACAGCACACAGTAGGCATCATGTTAATTAGTTTTGCCAGCACTTGATTTCACATTAAAACAAACAGCAATGTCACATGAAATATTTGCCATGAGTAAGGAGTAAAACATGATCGGAAATATTAGTGAAGGAAAATAATCAATAAATTTATTTTTTACATTTTAATGATATGGAATATTCACAGATCAATTTCCTTATTAAATATCAAATATGTTATGACAAATAATTCTCTCTCTTTAACTTAATATGACAGAAAATAATTTTTCTGCAGCTTATTAGTGGAAAACCTGAATCTCTTTCACCCTGAAGACTTTCCTAAAGTGATGACACTGGAGACAACTTATGTAAATGTGTAATAAATATCTCCTTAAAGACAGCTTCACCACATCAACAATGAAGCATTTTCGTTCAATGGCATGTTTTAAATCAGTTCAGGTCACGCCAAAACTTGAGATTTGCATCTTCTAATCAGGTAGATTTGAGAATTCATGTGAGAGCAGGAAGAAAATCAAATTAAAAGAAAAATCATCCAAAGGTTATCGCTGTGAGTAACAAATGTGATATTATTTGCAGAAAAACCAAATGTCACGTTGTTTAGCACAATATCAGATGATCAGATTTTCCAAATTGTTCAAACCTAGGGTTAAGTCATATTGAAATATAAAAACGGGTAAAGGAAAACATAAAAACAATCAGACATCTGACTTGTGTCACACCAGGATTTGTCAACATGCATTAAAAAAAGTCAATAAATCCTGGAAGCGATTCCAGTCAGGGACATGGTGATTATCTATATTTTAGTCTGGTGTTATTGATCCTGTTGTTGTTTTGGGGTGATATCAGAAAGCGATTTACGAGACAACGCAAGTCTACACAGTTTACAACCATGTGTAAACTAGATTCTGATTCTGTGTTCATAAACACAGATTATAAACCTCAGCTCAGATGTGTGCCGATCTGTCCCTGACTGGCTCCAACGCCTTTCGGTATCAGAGTCAACACTTTCAAACTGAGCTGTCTCCACTTCTCAAACAGCAGGAGTGTGTTTGTGTGTTTGCATACAATGAGTTTGTGTGGCATCCTTTGAGGCTGCAGTGTATCATCTGAGATTCAGTGACTTTGTTTTCTTACTTGCTGTTTGCTCTGCGAACTGAATAAACTCAGCCGAGATAGTGTGTGTGTGTGTGTGTGAGTGTGTGAGTGAGTGTGTTGCGCTTCTGAAGGACACTGTAAACAGTAGGCCTCAAGGCCATGTGTGCTCTCTCATCAGGAGCCCTGAAACTAATGACACAGTCTCTGTCTGCACTTACAAACAGACGTGCACACGTACACACTCACACAGAAAAACACACACACTCCCTCAGCTCTCTTTACTCCACATTCGCATTATCCTTGCTAACATGGCTGTGATTTGTCAGCAGCTCCCTGCCATCACCATCAAACTTGAACAGGCTGAAAGAGCTTTTGAACAAAAAGAAAAAAAAAATATCCAAGTGCTTGCTTTCTCTAAGAGTTTCGAATGACTTTTAGGCTATTTGGCACAGGTTATTACTGCCACAATTGTTGTTTAATGGGTTGCCAATGGAAATCGCAGCTTGTAAGTTGATTGTATTGATTGCTGAAAGCAATGTGAGGGAAAGACAGAATGTAGCTCAGACGGTCTTTATTTCTGTTGAACATTTTCAAGTGCTAGCAAGGTGCACAAGGTTTTTATTTCAGCGAACAGGCAATACAGACTGATTTTAACAGCTCCCTTCTTTGAGAAATTGTTTCCTACAGGGATGTTGATGGGCTGCTTTGCATTAACAAGTTGCCTGACAGGAAACCATTATTAGGTCAGCTAACAAAAAATGTTAACGCTATTTCTTTTACCAAAATCATAGCTGATCTTATAGGAACCTTTATAGCTATTGTTTATTAAATCTCCTTTCAATATGAGTAGTATATATTGGTCTTATATCTTGTTTAACATTTGTAACAACTTTCAAGCCAGATGAGTAAATTTATATTAATAAGGATTGTAAATAATCCTTTTTAAAGTTACGTCCTTAGCTCTGTGTTGTTGACCATGTAGCACCATGGTCCTGGAGACACTGTCTCATTTCACTATGTACTGCGTAAGCTATATATGGCGGAAATGACAATAAAAGCTTCTTGAGTTGACTTGAAAGGATATATAAATAAGGATTCATCTAAAGGAATCACACATATGCGAAATACCAGAGGTGTGAAAGCACCACTTGACTTAATTGGATCAAGTGTAACTTCTAAATTTAGAGTTTCTGTAGCAAAGTATATTCTTTCCAATTAATCCACTATGAAACATTTAAACACGTTTCTCCTGTACGCCGTAATCTAATCTATGCCTTGTACCCAGTGTTTTGGGTAGTTTAGGGGTTTTCCTAGCCCCTCATTTTGACCCATTTCCTGTGGTAATCTTCCACCATCAAGGAAACAGAAAATATCCTGGCTGTGATCTGTTATCTTCTGGAGTAAATTCAGGGGGAGGGGGTGCTTGGCGAAGGAGAACGTTAATGATGATTCATGAACTGCAGTGCAAATTGAATATGCAGATACTAATGATTACATGTCTATTTTAAAATCTGTCAATCAGCGCAGTACCAATGCTCGCTTTGCGTTTCCACCTTATGACTTCTGCAACACTTATTTATAGCAGTTTTGTTTTTGTAAACAGTGAGGATGGTTATTGCCAGCGATGAAGGGTTCTATTGGGGATCGGTGGTTTTGTTTTGAGAAGAATGATCAATACGTTTGTTGTTTTGTCTTGTTCGTTCCCCGTTTTACTTGTTGAATAATATCTGAAACTGAAAGTCCCCAGTGGAGAGAGATGAAAAGAGGAACCTTTCAGGTGTCAGCTCGCTGCCTTCAAACCAAGTGCTGTGCTTAGCATAGACACTACCAATGCTAAAAACTTTTACACTGCTATTCTTACTACTGTATGAAACATTCTAGACTGGAATTAGTCACACAGACGTAAGAACCCCTCCTCCAAACCAAACATGGTACATCTGTATGGGCTCTTGAGGCAGGCAGGAAGTGCAGAGGTGGGATTCCGTAGAGACTAATCTACTGCAACATAGAGGTTTGCAGGCCACCACTGGGAGGACCAGGAAACTGATGCTATCTGTGCCAGCTGTGGTATGCTGACTACTCTGGTATATCTCTCGTTCTCTATAGCTAAATCACTGGAGAGATCTGTTTCAGGAGGCCCTTGTTCGAGCAGCTGCTTCGAGGCTCCACTGTCTGTACTCATGCACAATTTAGTATTCATACCCCACTTCTTCCCTTCCTGCATCTCTACAGGAAAAGTCAAGCCCCCCTCCTGAGATATGTGATACCATCCACATATATTCCAGATGTATTTTTCTTTGGCCGTGAGAGCTAGAATTAAATACGGTCAGAAGGAAAAAACTACAGCATTGCCATGCGATGACCTTGCAGAGAAGAGTAGAAAATCAGAGCAAACTCTGGACACTTTTCACAGAACAACCACTTTGTGTTTCCAGGAAATAGTAACCAAAATCCAAAAGGTTAGGGGGCAAAACTTCAGTATTTCAGCTTGCTTTCAGTTTTGATTGCTTTCAGCATCTCTGCGTTATAAGCAAAAAAAGGAGAAAAGGCCAGAGGCAGTCTGGACCATGTCTGAGCTGCAGCACTGGGCACAGTTTTTTTTTCCCTGAGCTATCCCACAGAGAGTGAGAATGCAAGGTTACACTACCTTCCTTCACTATCTTCTATTAAAGCTCCACAGAAAAAAAAATCAATAACTTCTACTGAGCACTACTAATACCCACTGGCTCAAGCTTTTGGATTTTTATATATATATATCGCTGAGTTGCCAAAGCTTTGAGCAGCATAATGATGAAATTCTGCTGAAAGATTGATGCGATTAGAAACCCATCTAAGAGATGCATTCAATATTTAGAATCTCATATTCAGGCATGAACTATTCTCTGACATTTTGCTTAAAACGAATAGACACTCATCAATAATGTTCCCAAATTTTGGACTGACTGTAATCCCAAGGCACACTTTGAGTAATTATTCATTAACCACAATATTTAAATAATTTCCAGCGGTAGCTTTCATTCCCTTTGCACATCTTAAAAACTGTCAAAATTACACTTGTGAAAAAGTTTAACCTACAAGGGTTATTGCTTAGCTTTGAACTACATCAAAGCTCATGTAACAGACAGACCCTGAACCCGTCGTAGCTCAGAATTCCTATTTTTTTGAGGAAACATGACACCTTGCTGTCTCTTTCTATTGAAAGTAGAGAACCTAAACCTTGCCACAAATATACCGTCTGACTTCTTAGATAGACTACTCATAAGTTACTTGAGAACTCCCAAAGCTTAAAAAAATGTTGTCACAGGACTTCCTGACTGCCAGTTTGTTTAATCCATCCTCAGTTCTCTTGGCTTAAACGGAAGAACTGTTTGTCCCTGAGGTAAGCACAGCCTCTGCTATGTAATTTCCTTTGAGCCATGTGACTGGTCCATTTCATCCCCCTTTCCTTTCTCCCTTAGTGGAGGGCATAGCTTTATGGCCTTGGGTTTGTATTCTAATGCAAGTGTCCCTTTGTTGTGTCTGAGTGCAAAGAAAAGTTTGTCGAAGAAAGGGTGTTCAAGGAGACACCCCCCACCTCCTAATTGAACGCCAGGCAATGAATGAACATTTGCAAATCAATTCCCAGAAACCAGGAGAAAAACAGAAGGAGGCAAACTGTAAAACAACAAAGTTAGGTTCAGGGGGATGGCTGCTTACTGAAAAGAATTGCAGATGAAGCTAAAAAAAAGTTAGGACTTCTCTGCTGCCTTGGTGTTATGTTTCTCCGTTCCTCTTAAAAGCCTGGTTTGTCAGATCCACATACTGTAGGATCTTTTTTTTTTTTTTTTAGTTCAGAAGTGCTGGTGCTCCTGCTGTGATCACGCTTCCATTCCTGTCATGGATCAGTGCTTGCAGAATTAATTTAAAAGGTGCAGTTAAGATGTATCTTTTTTGGCATTTAAGCTCTCCAAAGTTAGATTTGGGGGAAGTTTTATCACATGATAAGACAAATACTAATTAGACCTAGATTCTCTGATATTGTATATCTTAATTCTCTCTAAGGTCATTAGTCTTAAGTCTCTTCTGTATGTGTGTTTACCTCAAGGCCTTCACACATGCCTCAAAAGAGAGTACAATTATTGGATTGACCTCTGACCTATTCTTGAATGGTTACCATGGGAATGCCATCTCCACACAGAATATTTGGTATATTTGCATATCATTAGGCTTCTCCATTCATTGTTGTTAATTCCTTATTTTACATTGCATTCAAAATGACTATGGACATAAAAAGTCAAGCCTCGTGTCAAGCCTCAACTCTTCTTATGTCTTTTGTTGTTCTTCTTATTTTTGGACACTTCTTGCCAGAGCATAAGTCATGGTGATTTGTGGGGGTCTTGTTCTGTGGAGATCTTATTCCACCAAAGCTCCCGCCCAACCCTGTTAGTGGAGATAAATCTGCTTATTGCTAAAAGCCCATTCGGAGAGATCAGAGGAGTTGGCAGGACCCCGGCTTCTCTCTCAGAGCTGGCATTCACATCCTGTCCTTGCATCGAGACCACAAGGTCAAACATTCACTCAAGCATAAGTGCTGTGTAAGTTCAGGAGCATTGGCGCTTGAGCTCAGCAATACTCCTGCATGCTCAGTCACTCGCACTGGCCAAATTTATCATGCCAATATGATGGCCTCATGATTGCAAATTCACCCCAAAGGAAAAATTAATGTTAACAGTTAACTGATGAAACCGAGTGCCAGGATTTAGCAGTGCTGTAGAACTCAATTTGAATGACATCCAAAAATTTTTGCTGAACTGGACATCCTGTGAATTTTGTATACAAGGAAGGACAAATTATGAATTTGTTAGTAGTCGGTTAACGCACCAATCTGCTGCTCAGTCCCTCATTTTGGTTTCACAGAAACTGAATAGGCGTAAAAGTGATATAATAATACTAACGTTAGTTAAGTGCATTAACACAGACTAATGAAAGTGGACAAGTTTTATCTTCAAACTCAATTTTTAATTTGTGGTCTCATCAAAAACTGTGCTATGACATACATAGCACAGCTTTTAATATTTGCATCTGGTTAGTGCCTTTGTTTACGCTCAACATGTTCAACCTGTTTGTGACTGTTTGTAGTAAGCAGGAGTTTTATGCCAGCTTTATGCTGCAGTTTATTTTACGATGTGATGTGAATTTGAGACAAGTACTACAGTTACAGCGTCAAAGTGTGTCTCAAAAGAAGTATATTTTTTCTTTTTGTAGTTGTTGAAAAAAACGAATCCATCACACAGCTTTAAATAAAACCTAGGCGACTGAATTGTCAGTCCCTTCTATAAGAGCTAATGTAGTTTAAGACCTCTCTCTGTACATGGTATCAAGGAGAGTGAAAGCTAGCTTTTAGACTTATTTCTCAAGCCTTGTGAGGATGACTTTAGTGTGTTTATGGCCATTTTTCTGTGTGGATAGCTTAGAGATTCCCTACGGTATAAAAGCTCTACAGAAAAGCACTCCCAGCTTTCCTAAGTGTCTGTAACTCAGACCATGGGTTGTAAACATCTCCATATACTCAAAACTGTGTTTGGTCATTTTTTGTGTATTTCTAACTATGTGAAATCTGCACTGTCATGGGTCAAACATTTTCAATTTTTCAATTCAATTTTATTTGCATAGTGCTTTTAACAATGGACTCTAAAAGCAGCTTTACAGAACATAAGCATAAAAAATACTAATTGACGAAACATACTAAACTAAACATATTAATGCTTAAACAAGTAGTTTTGTTTAAATAGTGGATCTGATTTCTATAACGTTCTAGAACAATTTGTCTCATTGCAGCTCAGAATCAGCTAGCCTATATGCTCCTGCTTCAGTCCTGTTTAGCTCATTTTACACACACAAGTACTTTCCCTTTAAAGTCCCCAATGTTACATCTCCTCTGTGGCAGGTCCACGCATTTGGCCTGTAATATTTATAAAGCTGCTCTCCGACTCCATGCCTGCTGAGCCTCTCCTCCACCCCCTGCCAACCACAGTCTGTTCGATGCTCTATATGTGTCTGCTAAAAGCTATTAGCCAAGCCCTGGTGGTCTTCTCTCACTTCACCCAGCAGGCCAGAAGGCTTTTTTGTTTTCAGAGGCAGAAAGGGTAAGAGGCTTGGGGATTCAGTGGTGAGCTAGTCTATACAGAACCTGGTGATTGGGCTTCTGCTCTCTAATGTAGTCACTCTCTAAGGTCACTGTGTCATTTAAAAAAAAAAAAATCAGACAAGGAAAGGTATTTTATTTATTTATTTGCTCACATTTGTTACTAGCTCAAGGGCTATATTACTCAAAACTTTACTGGGAAGTAATGGAAGTTCGAAATATGTTGTGAAGTGGGTTGAATTTGTCTTCAAGTGCCCCGAGTGGTAAACTAAAGTGGTCCAAAAAAGGTTTTCTTTCAACTCCAGGTAATTGGTTTGAGTGGGAAACCAGCAAATTCTGCCTTATCTTCTCGATCTCCTAAAAAGCATTTGCTCTTTGTTCATAATCCTATCAGGCCCTGGAGGATTTAGTGGAAGGGAAAGGTATTTGCCCAGTAGAACTGAAACTGCCTTATCAGAAATATCTTATACCTGTGTATGTCAGGAGCCGGGGAGACAGCCTCTCATCACACTCTGACTTTTCTCCAGAAATCTGGGCTGCTGTCCATACAAATCTTAAACCATATTATTAACCCTAGTATAATTATCACCCTCAGAAAGAATATAGCAATTACTTTGACATTCCCTAAGTGAAAAGGCTTCTGATTTTATTGCAACATCTTTGCAATTAGTTAAAAATTCACCTGGTTTTGTTTTCAATATAAATCTAAAATTAGAACGAGCCATGTATTTACACAGATTATCAAAAAAAACCTGAAATGAAAGACTGAAGAAATGATCAAAACAATGCCCCCCCATCCCCAACCCCTCACCCCCTGTTCCTTTCCATTTTTCAAAACACAAGACAGAATTATTTCTGTGATCCTCTCCCACTTTCCTCCCACGACAGCGTATTTCTGTGGTAACTGTTGAATGTAGAGCGTGTCATTTTGTGCCACCCAATTTAAACGCTATACATCACAGACATGCATATATAATGCGTCTTCATTTTACTCCTCCAAGTTCTGCCGTAAATAGTATTTTCTTTTTTTCTCTTTTTTCTTTTTTATTCATGCCAATCATAGCTTGCAAAAATGACCTGCAGAGAGCCGGCTTGCCGAGTGCAGACTTATGAGCTAAGATTGATCATTTCTAATGGTGTTTGTTTTTGTTTTTTTTGATATGTTCTATTAATTTTAATTAGGTCTATGTTTTCCTCCTGACAGCACACCAGTAATTATTTAACCCTTCCACTTTAATGACTCAAACTTGATCATTTTTGATATAGCAGGATAAATCTGGTTGTTGTAAGCTCCAGCACTTATCGATCATTCCCCTATTATACAGGATCTCGGCCGAGGTTAGAAGATGCACCGCCGCGAATCGTGGAACATCCATCAGACCTGATTGTATCGAAGGGAGAACCGGCAACACTGAACTGTAAAGCTGAGGGCCGGCCGACACCCATGGTGGAGTGGTACAAAGATGGAGAGAGGGTGGAGACAGACCGCGAGGACCCTCGCTCGCACCGCATGCTGCTCCCTACAGGTTCGCTCTTCTTCCTCAGGATCGTGCACGGACGCCGGAGCAAACCGGATGAAGGCGTCTACGTGTGTGTAGCCAGGAACTACCTGGGAGAAGCCGTCAGTCGCAACGCATCTTTAGAAGTTGCAAGTAAGCTGTCATGTTTGATTCTTTATATTTTCCATCTCTTATTTTTAGCTTCCTTTGCAAGTTTTCCTGTTATTCAAGTCGGTGAACTGTGCATTTGCAGTAACTAAAAGCAACTGGACGTGTGGTATATACCTGAAGATATTTTGGCAATCATCCCAGGAGCTTCATCTGAAAACTTTCTTTTTCGCCCTCACTGATATTACCCAACTTTTTTTTAAAAAAATCATTAATCTTTAGGTTTATTCCATCCTAGTGTGAGAGTAAGTGTTGGTCTTAGAAGATTAGACTAGTACGATATAATGATTTAATCATCTCTGCACGATATTACATTGCCACGATATCCACTGACATTTACTCTGATTATATTATATTATATTATATTATATTATATTATATTATATTATATTATATTATATCAAATTCTAAGGCCTGGCAACCTTACACATTTTGCATAGGAGCTTCGCAATTTAATATAATCAGACCTCAGATAATCATCCTTTCTGTAGTTGTTTCAACCACTCAGATATTAACTACCTCTGTCTCGCCCTCTTCCATTATCTCGCATGTTTTCATTTGGATTTGCAGTCTGTCTTGTCTTGTTAAAGGGAGAAAGGGAATGGGAGTTCATCAATGTGTGCTGAACTCTATGAGTATGCGGAAGACTTAGCATTAGACGAGTGTACAGTATACGGTATTCAAATACACATCAAATAACTATACAGTATTTATTACAGATGACACCAAATTATTTCTCCCTAAAAAGGTCAAAAATAACATCTTCAGAAATATTTCATTGAAAATATTTGTATGAGGATGATTTGTATGAATGATCTGTAGAATCAGAACAGATAGCTGGGCATACAATACAAAAGGAATGAGAGATTTGTGAAGCTGGCTGCTTCCAGGTAACAGATGTTTGTTCAAGCCACATCATAGTTCTCATGGAACATCTCCAGCCTCTAACAGAAGGACTTCTAATATCCAGCGTGGTATAATCAAATATAGACGGCACGATTCGATTACCGTCATTCGATTATCAAGTAACCGGATCATGTGTTTCAAAAATTGTGGGGTTTTTTTCCCTTTATTAAAAAAATATATTAAAGGGCAATGTGTTATGCCTGAGATTCCCAGAAAACTGAGTGTTGAGTTGGACTTAGTTTTGCTTAAAGTGACTGACAGTCTTCTGTTTGGACAACTCAGTCTTTGTTTACTTACTGTCTACAGAGACATGATGTAGCCCTGAACCCGTGTTGGTTGCCCTCAAGACAGACTGTTTAAAAGCTTTACCATCTGCTGAGCGTGGTAGATGAGGGGTAATATGCTTCGCTTCCTCCCACTCCCGAGAGAGAGAGAGAGAGAGAGAGAGAGA
>JAOTRN010000008.1:6207272-6230411 GCA_028566695.1 Bagroides melapterus | reverse complement strand
GAGAGAGAGAGAGAGAGAGAGAGAGAGAAAGAGAAAAACGGGTGGTCTGCCAAACAAAAATAGTGTTTCTGGATAGTTAAGAATTCAGAAAATTACAGTCTTCTCATGTCTTTTTCTTGCTCTATGTTCTTGGCAGATTGAATCTCTTTACCTTCAATCCAAGAAATCTATTTTTCTCTCAGCAGATTTATATGACCTTCATGGCTCGTGTGATATAAGTGATTAAAGAAAAAAATATTGAATAGCTGCTTACTCATCTTCTAGGTCTGCATAAGTTTTAGTGAATACTCAAATTGGCTTCTTATTTCAAAGTGAACTCTTCACCTTTTTTATGTAACACAACAATAAATCTGAGACTTGCTTAATGATATTACAGAAAATCTGAATCTATGTTTTCAGAGTTCAGTGAAAGCGCGTCACCACGTATCGCTTCCCAGGCTCGTTTGCGGGTTCATTTTAAGTTCATGGCGATGTTTGCAGAGTTGCGTTATGAGCGCTGCTAATCAGATGGCTGAATCTGATAGAAATTACAGAAAAGGGCTTTTGTAATCAGCTGTGTCCCTACAAAATTACTTTCAGAAACAATAATCTGTTGAGTGTCTTATTTGTAAAACCACCATGTCCAAATCAAATGATTGCATACAACTTGGCTGTATGTGCCCTTTGCTGTCCCATTACATATCCCATAATGTTCATAAAAAATAGTGGGTTTGGAAAACCCTGAGACAGAGCAGTGTGATTGTAAATTTGAATCGCTTTGATTGCAGCATATTCATTTTAGGGATAGAGCTTTTTAGCATACTTTGACTGTGTTGTCATAAACTGTTTTGTGTTCAAAGCTGTCTCCAACATTCCTTTATATCAAAGTAATGCCATCTAAAACACTGACTTATGAGATGTAATAGCAAGTTTTCATTTTATTTTTTTATGAATGATTAAGCTAGATAGATACATTATGCTGATGTGCCTTCATTTAATACATGCCTGAGTCAAAGGAGTGTCCTTAATTCTAGAAATCACCCCAGTAATCACAGAATAACACAATAAGCCATGAGGGTGTGTGCTTTACACTGATATTATCGCATGTGTAAGTGACATTGAAGAGGGATTAAAACTTAATTGTGATATGATTACTGTAAACCACGCCTTTGAGCGAGTTATTGCTTTTATAAAATGGTGAAAAAAATGATATGAAATAATGCAGTGATTAATATGTTATATTTTAAAGAATATGGCATTCTTTGGACAGAATAATAGTTTAGGTATAACAGTGATATTTGTCTAATCTGAAACATTAACACAATGAATTTTTGAATATGGCTCAACCAGTCTGATTTTGGAAACACATCCCTGCATTCAGTGTTAAAGATTTAGGATGCTTGTCTGGTTTAGAATTATAGGACCATATCAACCTTTTGTTGCTACCGTCAGCGCTCCTCGTGGGACTTTAGTCATCTCTCTTGTTTGAGAGACATGAATCCTGCTTATTCTCTATCGAGTTCTGAGCCTAAGCTTCCTTCTTCCGTTTCATATGGAGAGAAAGTTAAATGCATAATGTAATGAAGGGACATGACCCAGTGAGCTAATTTGATATCGGTTAGCCATACAGTATGTGTAGCCCACACTGGACATAATCTTGCTTTTATATTGCAGAACAATGTTGAATTAGTCAAGACTTTCTATAGGCTGAGGCAGTTGTCATGATCAAACGAAATAACCCATATGGCAGGTGTTCCATGATCATTGTTAAGCCGTCTCAGGTTAATGGCGGAATGATTGAGTAAGGCCCATGGGCACACTTTGGATTGGTGGCAGCATTCTGGAGAGAGACAGTGGGAGAGGAGGGGGTTGAACCATGGGGGCACTGACTGCCAGCGCTGGCATGGCATCAGTGAACCTCGTTCCAGCATGGCATTGAGCCAGAAGGCAGGTGGTGGGCAGGAGCCGAGGGGCATAGGGCTCTTCAGCTGCTGCTCAGGCCTGCCACACTGCTGGTGTAGGGCACAGGAGGTGGAGCCCATGCGGGGAGACATAGAGAGGGGTTGTGCTGGAGAAGGAGGCGGGAGCCAGTAAGAGGGAGGTACACAGAGAATAGGGTGAAGAAGGAGTGGAAGAGACTGAGAGCAAGTCAGAGAGAGTGAGAGGTGGAGAGAGGAGCGAAGTGAGGACCTCAAATGCCAAACGGCTCCATCTGGCAGCAGCAGGCAGCATGTTGTACATTATGGGGGCACTGATGAGAGGCGTTCTGGAGAGCAACGACAGGCAGTGGCTCAGGGTGTGCGTGTGGGAGTGCATGAATGCACACAGGAAGAGTCTCAGTTACTCTGCTAAGCCTTTACATGCCATTTTTGTAAGATGATATTTATGGCAGTGAGGGTATTTTCATGTTCTAAGCTTAGATGAACAAGCTGCAGTTTAGATGATACGAAGCGGCAAACAGTAGCTGCTTTGCAGTAAATGAGGGATGAAAGTGACTGTTCGTGGTAGTGCATGTCTGTTTAGTATCGTTTTAAAAGGTTAATTTGGCGCATGCTGTTGATGTGATTGATGTGTCTGTGGCTTGTACCTGATGGACAATCATTTTGGAATCATATCACTAGATATTTTCAGTGCTAGTAGATTGGTATAGATTGTGTTGCTTTTTTCCTTTCAAAGGACCTGAAATATAAAAGCTGCTTCTTGTACATGATATGCTTACAGTCATGTTAACAACAGAATTCTTGTGCAATGTGTAGGTATTGCAGCATGCAAGTGCGTCATTATGATGTTTTATTTAGAACAAGACAAGAATCAATGGCAAAGTCTTTAAAATACATTAAACAAGAGGTATACATAAATCAGAGAACAAAACCACAAGTTTCATCAAAATAACCAAACCAATCAAGCAGAGACACATATCAGAGCCCTATAGACATGGGTAGCATAAACAAAAGCTCAGAACAAAGAAACACAGAGCACACTGAGATTTTGCTTTCCCATAATTTCGGAGCAAAATGCAGTAAATTTACCTTTACTCTTCGTGAACCTGACTACATGCTCTGATGCCCAGTTTTGCTGAGGGCATTTGGGTGAGTCATAGTCATGTGACCTTCTCAAAGGAGGTTATGTGGAGGTCAGGGCTGATTTCCATGGGAACAGGTGAGGGCAAAGTGGCAGCTGTTTCAAGAATGCTGGGAATGAACATGTGAAAGGAGAACCTGAGAATCTTTGTTTTGATTGGTTGAGAGTTGGGATTTTCTCACATTGTGGAATTTTATTGGCAATGACCACCAACGTTTTAGAGAAGCATCATTTTAAGCATTTTTTGTTTCATAAATTGGGAAGGATCTATTTTTTTATCAGTCATAGTAAATACAATTACATCTTTTACAAATATTTGCGTGTATGTAATTTTCCTGAATCTTTAGCATACATATCTCTGTTCAAGTGTGACTGCAGATAGCTGACATGTATAACATGACACATAATGTAGGCAACATTAACAATTCTAATACAATATACTGTATATATACAATATACATAACCAAACTAGAGACATAGAACAGTTGAACACATTAATCAAGTAATCGACCAATCATGACGGGGACATACAAAGGAATAGGACTGAAACAAAAAGACATGGCATAACATAAACAAAAACTCAAAACAAAGAGACAAAGAGTTTTCAACACAAATAAACCTGCGCTAGTGTGATTACAGATAGCTGATATATATGACCTGACACGTACATCTGAAGTGTGGTAAATGTTGTGTTGAGTAGCCATTACTGACAACAGAACTCAGCCTGCAAAATTCAGTTTGAGGTCATTTACAGTTCAAGAACACTTTATGTTTTGTTGAGAATTTAAGCCTGTGCTATTCAACTACAGGTCCTGTTACATAAAATCAGTTCACAACGATTAGTTCATGGCTGTAAATAAGAGAGCTCTCTCAAACAAAGTTTGGGAAAAGTCTCCACTTGGTAAGTCAATACTTCTAGCCCTGTATGTGACTGGCTGAAACAAGCCGGAACCGAAGGTTTGCTACAGAATACACAATGGTTTTTCATATGCTGATTACAGTGCAGATTTAACCCAATGAAATACTGTGTTGGGTCTACTTCTGGACCACTTGGTCCACCAGTTGACAAGCCCTGCTTTAAGGAGGGTGGAGTATTGTGTTTGAGCCAGGCTGTGGAGCGAGGGACTGCAGTTTTGGGCCAGCCTCTTGGGGATTAAGCAGGGGCGACAAGACAGATAAGACTGTCTGCTTTCAGGTCAGCTAGGCCAAGCTGAAGCCACAGAATTGGTGACTTATGTGCACCAGGGCGTGCACTCTCCTACAGGGCTGGCTGCCCTCAGTGCTATTCAACCCAGAAAGTGTGGCAAACAGGATTGTTTTGAAAAAGTGCAATGTTAAAAACTCTTCGGTGATAAAGTGTAACAGGCAGAAGTAATATTGCAAAGCATTTTAATTTCATCAGTACAGAGTGTTAGTCTCAATGGTTTGTTACACCCAGATTTTATGTAGCAATAAAAACCGAATAAATAAGATCACAGCGATGTTTATTACTTTAAGACTGGAAGTTCAGTTCAGGTCAGCAAAAGTCTTCCTGAGCTAATATACCTCCAAATACACATCTGTTTACATACTTTGTATGGTTAATGCCTTTGCAGGATCAAAATCATGTTGCATCATTATATTGTGATCAACATGGGCTCCGGTACTTCGACATCACCTTTTTTTTTAGTATGTTGTGGACCGTGGCAGTTTTGCACACTCTCTGACCCTCTGTGTGTGTCCAAGCAGTAGTAATGAGATCGCTTAGCCTGGTGGGCCATAGGGTCAGGGAGACTGCTGACAGGGTGGGGTCACACGGAGAGAGCAAGACTCATCCCTTGTATAGCCTCCGTACTTAATTAAAGCAGGAACTAGAGTGCCCACCCGGCACTGCTGACTGATAAATAGAGAGAGAGGGAGGCAAAAGGATCAGGGTTCAGAGCGAGGGAGGCAGCTAAGCTGAGATTTTAACAGGTGGTGTGAGGCGGAGCACAAACAGCCCCCTGTTCGATACGAGTGCATCTGTGGGGTCGAGGTTATGGGCAGAGGATACTGGACACAGAGAACAATGTAATGCCGCTCTGATTCAGGCACCATGATGGCTCATGTCCTTTTGTTACAGCTTAGGTATACACACACACACACATACACACACAGACAAAGCATAAAGCCTACAGCATATACAGGTTTGGAGGAGATTCAGCTGGTGACTTTGCTACACATAAAGACAAAATTCATTTCTTATTCCAGTGACGCACAGCTATAGATTTGTGTGTTTATTCAGAATATTAACGTCCAATAAGGAAATGCTGCAGCTGTTTAGTTTGCAACACATGGTTTCATGATTGCAAACTGGATTCAGCTCCCTTTCACTAATTGGTTTCTCTCTTCTCTCACTGCTCAGCTTTAGAATAGAGACAATCAGCAAACAAGAAAATTGCAATAATTAAAACAAACATTTTGTCATTTTAGAGAAGCAGTAGCCATTAAAGGGTTGCGTTCTTAAAGTGGTCTCATGCTGTGTGTGATTTATCACTGCTAAAATGTGTAGTTTGAAGAAATGCCCTGACAGATTCTTGCAGCAGTAGCATTTTTATTATTATTATTATTATTATTATTATTATTATTACACCTTTTCCTTATTCATTATTATTCCCAGTTGTGCAAAAGTACCATTTCATTGATTCTGAATATTATGCAGACCAGGTTAATAAGACTTGAATGATTCTTTTAATCTATTCTCCAAATAGGCAGTCAGTTTGAAGAAGAAGCCTTTAAGGATGATTGCATTTTCTCCCGAGTGGTACAGGTTTGAGCTCAAATATTAGTCTATCCTAAATAAACACGTTTAATTTCAACAGCTTTACGACTGCTGCAGAGATGCACATGCTGCAGAATTCGTGGCTGAAATTGCAAAAAAAACAGCAGAGAAATCACAGTTTACTAGCATTTGTTTTGTTTGGGCGCTTAGCTATCAGGCGGCTTAGATAGTTTAGTTCATTTTGTGCACGCTTCAAGAGGCTGCACAGACAGTAGCGCTGGAATTGGATGATTGATTGCTTTGCTCTTGCTGGCAATGCCAACAGCAATGTGAGGGAGGGGAGAGCAGGCAAAGAGCCAAGTTTCTAGCTCGGAGTTTAGAACATACACTCACAAACCTGCAGAAACCAGCAGCAGGTCATTTACATATATGTATGATCATATGGCTTTCACATACTGTACGTATGCCTGTGCGATGTGATCACGTGAGAAATATATGGAGGCATGTTTTAGCACACATGTGAAGTGAAGACCCATAACATCATGTGAATAAAATGTGATCACATGCAGAAAAATTAACGATTCGAGAAAAAGAAAAGTGAAAAGAAATGAATCAGGGGGAAAATACACACGTGAATATCAACGAGTCATGTGCGATAAAACACGTGAAAATCAATTAATCATGAATAAAACATGAAAATAAATGAATCATGTTGGAGGAAAAAAAATGAAAATAAGTAAATATTGAATAAAACCCTCGAATATTAAAGAATCGTGTAGAAAACCACATGAAGAATTAATAGTGAAAAAAAACACATTAAATATAAATGTATTACGGGTGGGAAAAAGACGTGACAAAAAAATAAATGAATGCTGACAAAAACAAAAGGGAAATTTGTAAAAAAAAAAATAAAAATTACTTGTGAAAAAGTCACAGAAAATAAATAAACCTTGTGTAAAAATTACACAAGTAAATAAACGAATCAGGCGAAAAGACACATAAAAACACATACATTGATTTTGAAATGTCTACATGTAAAAAAATGTGTGAAAGCACATACTTAGTTTTCTGTAAGGTTATTCCCTCATTTTTTCCCCACGTTTACAGATTTGGAAGAATCCCAGTTACTAATTAGCCTCTTACAAATCTGTAAGATTTCTGAGGAAGTGAATTGGCAGGTTTTGTGTGCTACACACAGATCCTACAACGCAGCCATGGCAATATTTAGATCTTTCCTGACTGTAACTTTAATGGCAGAATAGAGGAAGGACAATATTTAATGGCACCCCTCAACATAAAAATAATTGAAGCACACTAGCACCAGGGCTAACAATACTGTCCCATTAGACAGCTATATGCCATCATATGTCCTGAATTGAAGGGGGCGGGATAATCACGCATCATTTCCTGAAGAGCCTTCCTTTTCTGTCTGTGTACATTAGTGTCTATGTTAGGTGTCTGAAGGCATTAAGCTGTTTGAAGGAGATACATTAAAAAAACCTGAAGGATCAGATAGTTTAGCAACAAAATCCCTATAATGTCAGGACAGATTCAGAGAGCCGGTCATGTGATGTGCTCAGAATTATTATCCACATCATTTCAGGGTCTGTCAGTCTTACTGGGTCTGACCCCTGCCTTTTCTCATTATATATGAGTGGCATGTGTTGAAAAGACAGAGAGGAAGAGTTTGTGTTTGTCCCCTGGAAAGCTTAGAAGAGAACGTGTAAAGCAGCAAAACATCACCAGCATGCATTTAAGGCTTAATCTCTACTTTCTCTGACTTTTATTGCTTGTTTCTTGAAGCAGTATGTTATGATTATGCGTTTATAAAAACCCAAACCTCTTTTATAGACCACTCAGGCATGCGTCAGGAACCGATACATGTTCTAAATTATTCATAGTCATATTTAAACAGTCAGTGGCACTTTATTGGGACACATTGACAAAATACCAACACTGTTTATGACCTGACATTCGTTATCTCATTTTAAAGCTACAGTCATACTATGGAACATTTGCCAATGGGATGTATTGGCTGTAAACTGGTGTACCAGGCAAATAATAGGATGCTAAGGAGCATGTAAGGAACCAAGAAGCATCTCAAAAAATTCATGTAATGTCATGGTTTTTATTGCTGCCTTATTTGCATACATTTTTTGTCAAAGAATAAAAGGAAGCATTGCCCCTAATTATGTTTATCTCCAGTGAAAGGGGCATAGTCTATGAACCTGTCAGTCACAGTAAAAGAGGTGTGGCCTACATGCTTGTTAGTCCCATTGATGGAGGTGTGGTCTTTGTGCTGGTCAGTCCCAGTGAAGGAGATGTGATTTCTGTGCTTATTAGTCTCAGTGATGGAGGCGTAGACTCGGTATATGTTTGGCTAAATGAAGGAGGTCTGATTTCTGTGCTTGTTAGTCCCAGTGAATGAGGCGTTCTCTCTGTATCTGTGAAGCCAAAGGAAGATGGTGTGGTCTCTGTGCTTGCTAGTCCAAGTGTAAAGGAGGTGTGGTCTCTGTAGATATCAGGCCAAGCGAAGGAGGCGTGGTCTTTGTGCTTATGTTGAATTTGTCCCTCTCCTTCTCAAGTTAAATCAACACATCATGAGCATCAGTGCAAAGTAGCGTATCTTAACTTTAATCGAGTTGTTATGCGTATACAAGTATTTGGAAGTTCCCGCTTGAGGTAAGACGAACGCAGCATTATAAGTCCCAGTGAAGGAAGCAAGACCTAACACATTTCATTAGTAGTAAGCATTTTAACAATAATTTCTGTTTCTGCAACAATAACAGTTTGTTGGAAGTGTATGTTGAGTTGTATCTTAAATATATTTGTGTAGTTTCATATGGATATGTGCATTATATCGACTCATTACACACCCCAAGTCCACCTCGCTGCCAATATGCAGATGGACATATTATCATTCGCTGAGAGTAAAAGAGCACTTCATTCCGGTTGTTTTCGTCCACCCAGATGGCCACGTGGCAGTAAACAGGGTTAAAGTGGGACATCTGAGGGTGAAGGGGGGATTTTGGCAGTACACAGTTGCTTGCACCCCATCCGATTCACTTAGCATCATCGTTTAGCCTTATCCCCATCACCAGATTAAAATAATCCTTTCTCCCCTCACAGACGGTGTCTCCGTTACACCCACCACGTGCACCGCACACGTTGGATTAGACCGCTTCACTAATAGACTTAGTGTTTTTTGTATCTGCATTCAAAAAGAGCAACGTTTGGGGGGTTTTGAGGGCTTCCCTTTTCTTGTCATAAAACCAGCAGCTTCCTTTTCTCCCTCTTCCTTTAGGTCATCATTGCCACATTTGTTTTTTCTTAGCTGTTAGTAGGTCAGCCTTCTGTCCAGTATTGTTCAGATAATCACAGTTCTTGCATGGCTAAAAACAAATGAAGTGTACAGTTGTGTGTGTGTGTGTGTGTGAGTGAGTGTGTGTGTGTGTGTGTGTGTGTGTCTGTGTGCGTGTCTTTGTTTGCTCTAGACAGCTGACCGCCTATAGGTCCTCGAACCAGTCTTTTGATGTAGTACTGGGACTTTGAGATCTTTGAGCCTATTTTACAATACAGCTAGGGAAATAGAGCAAAGTTTACTCGCAGACTTTTTAAATCGACGTGCCTACCTTCTTCAAAGACTAGAAAATGTGAAGCTTGTCACTGTCGATTACAGAGAATATATTTACTTCGATTATTTATGCGGAAGCAGACTTTTTGGCCCTCAAGTTAAGCTAAAGTAAGTAACTATTGTCAGACAGCTTGAATTTCTAATGATCTGCTGCAGCCTGTGAGATAAAGGTTGGTTGTGTGAAACAGACATTTTACCTTTGGGGTCAGTATTCAAATTCCATCACAAGGAAAACAGTTGGCACAGTAACCAAGCTGACACAGGATGCCAGAGGAATTCTGGGAGCTGAATTTAGTTAAGCAGGCGTTTGGAATGAGTGAGTGGCTCTAATTCAAGATGAGTGTTGGATGGAACACGTTTGGTGTGTGTTTGTGTGTGTGTGTGTGTGCGTGCGCGTGTGTGTGTTGAGACTATAGTTACCGTAACTCACTTTTTGTTCTGGCTGACAGAAGTTTAAACCTGTGTGCTCTTCTGCTCTTGGTTCAAGATGCAAAAAAAGCAGTGTATATTACATACAGTACAGTATAGTAACAGAAAAGGTTGTTTAAATAATATTAAGTCACTGCACATTCAATGACTTCTGTATCGACTGTGGTTGAGAATAAATTAATATTGAGTCTATTAAATGTGTCGACACGAGTTTATGTGTGTAGTGCAAATAGTTCTGAACGTACACTGATGGTGTTTGTTGGTGCACAATTTCAATTTGTATAACACATTTAACAATGCACATTGTCACAAACAAGCTTTACAGAAATATTTTTCAATTCAGGATAGAAATGGTCATTTTACCAATGTATCCCTATTCATGGCAGCTCAAACCGGTCTGATCATTCTCTGCTCACCTGTCATGTCATCTAGCCGTCTCTGTTTGCAAAACTGCTGCTCATTTGGATGATTTTTTGCTTTTTGCACCACTCCGTTTAAACTCTAGAGACTGTTGTGTGTGAAAATCCCAGGAAGTCATCAGGGACAGCCCCAACTACAACCAATGTGCTGGTCAAAGTTGGTGAAATCTTGCTGAATTGTTGTCCCCTATCAGTTGTTTGATGTGAACGTTACCTGAAGCTCTCGACCTGTATGATTTTATGCTTTGTGCTGCATTGTATATTTTCCACAAATACACTTTAATGCAGAACTTCACTCTCTTCAGAAATGAACAAACAATACATTTATTAGCTCACTTATTAGGTAAAGTGAAAACTAACAGATAATGAGTTGGACTAGGCTATACAGTGGTACTGTACTTTATAGTGGTCACATAATAACACCTGGCCAGCTGGTGAGCTATAGAGTGGCTTTTAATGCATTTACCATTCTTGTGTAAGTTATACAGGAAGATCTCAAGTATGTTGAATTTGAATTCCTTAAGCTTATTATCACAATGAAGGAAAGGTTTTATACAAATTGAGATGATGTTGTCACCCAGGACTAGTGTGTGGCTCGCATTCAGGAGAAGGTGTGAGGATTAACCTCTCTCTACTGAACGCTACAGAAACCTGAGCTCTAAACACGAGCAGATTACTGAGGCTTGAGTTGTGTTTTTGTGTGTATGTGTGTGTGTGTGTGTTTTTGTGTGTGTGTGTGTGTGTGTGTGTGTGTGTGCGCTTCACCCCACTGAAGTGGCTTAAATATGACACCTGTCTGATTACAGGAAAGACTGAGAAAAGCAATATTTGCTGACATGTGCTAGTAAAAGTGCATATTAAGGAGTTTGTTCGAGAAATATATCAAACTCTTGCAGAATAAAGAAAAAAAAAACACTAGATGTTAATGTTTTGCTGCATGATAGCACACAGAATACTTATTAATTTTACTCTCTTCTAAAATGTCCCAAAAGTCTCTACTTGCACTTTTTGAATGTTTTCCTTTAAATAATCCCTGTGCTATATCTTTTCCCAGTACACCATGTTCTATATAATATAAAGTATATATTAAGTATGTTAATTTCAATGATATATACAGTATAGATTTTTGGGAGTACAGATGTTAACGTTAAATGTAAGTAATTCTTTAGAATATGACACACCACCATGTTAACCTGCTATCATCTGCCAAGGTATTACATATAGTACCTAATACTTGGAAAACTCATGTTTATCATCCAATACCAACAGTAATGTGTTCTGCACAATTTTTGGCTAGAAATCAGACGACATTTTTCTTAGAGCTACATTTTATTCCCAGATGTACACTATGCTATTTATGAACAAAAATCGCATAAGCATGTAAGGTTTCCATGATAACAGCATAGAATTATTTTGAACACAAAAACATTTTTATCCTAATTCTTTGACTGTTAAATAAAAACTATAGATTATTCATTAGTTTTTTCGTTGTCAGGAACGGCTTTATCCTGGCCAGGGTCTTAGTATCTTCGGATGGCAGGGACACACCCTGAGCAGCATGCCAGTATATTAGCGGGCACATCACACACCCTTATTTACAGCAGTAACCAAATTAGTTTAACTAAAACACCTACAAATATTTTGGTAGGTGGGAAGAAACCAGAGAGCCTGGAGGAAAAACACGGAAACACCAATAGTCAATAAACTCATGAGCAAAATCTCATAGCTCAAGACTCACAGCTTAATAACACGCAGACACTAATCTCTCTTTCTCTTACATTATACTGTCTTGTATAAATAAGATCGCTCTATGCCTCAGGAAGTGGCTCAGTGATTTTCAGTGATTGGGTTACAGGTCACAGTCACCCCTTTGGCTCTTTGCCTGCTGTTGGACCCCAGTGCCAGTTGGACTCTTCTCTCAAATCCCATCCTCCCTTTTCTGTCCTCCAGATCTTTGGATTTCTCCCCCACTCGTCTCCCCTCCTGCTTAATGAGAGCCACCTCCAGCGCAGCACATGCGACCTTGCCATAAAGCACCTGCATTTATTACATCAATTTGTCGGCCTGACACGACCGGGCGTGTGCGGTAGGGGCTGCGTAGCGGGGGAGCGGCAGCGCGTTTAGACACTCTTAAGAGCTTTGAAACGACGCACCTTGACAACCCGTCTTGTCTATCTTTCCATCTTTCCATTAACTGCATCCATATCAGTTTGGTGTGGCCTCGTGCTAGCAGGGATGTTTTGGGCTTGTAAACCAGTGAAATATTACTCGTTATTTCTGAGCACACAGGCTGCGGCCTCAGACGTTTTATAGCCGTCTGGTCGTAAAATCAACGTCTGTAACCAAAACCACAAACCATGCAATAACATCACACACAGGTACAATTTAAGCTTGACTGCTTTTTTATTAACATTCTTAAATGTATTCAACTTTGTGCGTGTGTGTGTGTGTGTGTGTGGTTTTATACAAAACAACTATGGAGCAAATTCTAAAGTTGACATGGTATCAGTTTTTTTTTGCATAGCTGTGTTGTCGTCTGCTGACAAGCTTCATTAGGTCAGGTCACAACACTTTTCCTTGACAGTGGAAATGATTTTTCATGCTCAGTCACCACAACAATGTACACAGATGCTTTTCATCAGTCAGCTGTAGAAGGGGGGAAGCTGCGTGAAAAAAAACAGAAACAAAACGGTGAAAGAGAAAGTGAGTGAGCGAGCGAGCGAGCGAGCTGGCAACAGGGAGAGTGAGTGAGAGCTATTCCCAGCTGCTATTCCTAACAGGACTCAGGTGATAGCTAAGCGACATAGACAGCTTCCAAATGAGTGCCTCGACAAAGACAAACACTCACACGTTAATGCCGTGACAAACGAAAACCAAAAAAAAAAAAAATGCGTCTGCCGAGACTATGGGTCCCCCATCCCCAGGGCAATAAGGAGCGTGGGCGTCCTGCACCAGCCTCATCACACCCTGAGAGGCCTCTTTGATCCTATCGGGGATTGAAATGATGAAACGTCAAGGGGAGCACCCCACTCACTCTCTCTCTCCCTCTCTCTCTCTCTCTCTCTCTCTCTCTCTCTCTCTCTCTGTATGTATGTATGTATGTGTGTCTGTGCAGTTGGGGGGTCATTTAGCTGGGTAGCTGGTGGGGGTGGTGTATGGTGAGATGGGCAGATGTCCGGGTTGCACGTGCCTTTTAGTATCAAGCAGCCTCCTTTTTGCCCCTTCCCCCATTACACACACATACACACACACATGCACATACACACATCCCCTCCAGTTAGTAGCACAGCCTGGCCCAAGGGCTCCATGCTTTATGACAGCTGTGCTCAACACCAGGTTTTGCTCCTGTCAGCACCAGCTATAACAGTGTCCCAACACAGCACAAGGAGAAAGACTAATTCATCCCAGAAGAGAAGAAGAGAGCGGGAGTGAAGTTCAGTGAAAACTGCTAGAATTCTCCTACAAATGTACTTCAAATCCATCGAATACTCAGAATTTTAAACTACAACAAAGTACACATCATTTTATGTCCACATCACACGTACCATCCCTTATAGTCACTCGTCCAAACAAACCGTTTGACATGTACGGAATGTTGTACGTCTGTCTGGATGATCAAACACTACAGTTTCTCCAGAAGTAAGATAAATAAAGAATTAAGAGACTAAGAGCCAGGGTATAATTCAAGAAAGTGTTTATTATGTGCATAAAGAGTTGAAAACAGTTGATTTTATATTGAGGTGTACATACAAAGGACACACAGGACTAGATAAAGAATGCAGAAAAACAGAAAAATATAAACACTGAACAAAGAACAGACATGTATACATTATGAGAGAGCCAGAATCACATTAAGTTGATCTTAACCCCTTCCACCCAAACGAGCCAGGACAGAAATTATAAATCCTTTCTAAAGCATACAAAGCCTGAATGTATCTACACATGCAGCATAGCAGAAGTATGTGAAGAAGTTCAGCTATAAGACTACAAAGAGCATTTAGAAATAAAAAAAAAACACAATTCTAACACCAAATGGCTAAACGAACAGATAGAACAAGCGTGTAAACATTGTACATGCAAAAAACTGATACAAGCGATCGTCCCTTACACATCACAACCACAACCAGATTCTGTAGATTGGAATGGTATAAAGAGAATAAAAAAAAATATATATACTTTTTCATTAGCCACCAATTATTTCTTTTTCTTTTTTTTTTTTGCTATGTTCCATTTTCTCTTACTCTGACCTTCTGACATTCTAAGTACCAGAATTATTCAAATACACCTTGTAGTTTTGGAGATCTACTCATTTTAAATTGAGCACGTTGTTTTCAAGCAAGAGGCTCAAAAATAGGCCTAGTGTTGAACAGGTTAAATGAATAATTATGTGTCTCGTCCTTCACATAATCAGGAGAAAAAATGAAAATGAACGAATAAATTCTACAGGTAGGAATCATCTGTGACTCACAAGTAGGTTTCTTTGAAATATGACTCTGTTGGACTGTATATGTACATATATTTTTAATATAAAAAAAAAAGATGGAGGGAAGAAATGTTTCTATCCAATCTTATAGGAATGAACTTGTATCATTTATTTTCTTTAACATTAAACATAAGTGGAAATAAATAATAGAATGACGTGGCCTTCTTCAGATTGGTCTGAATATTGATCACAGATTAGTGCTGATCATGAAGATCCGGGAAGAACTGGGAATCCCACCATCATGACAGTGCTATAAGATTACTGGTTGTTTTTAAAGCTTTGTTATGAATTATTTAAGTGTTCTCTCTCTTTGCTAAGTTTCTTATGCGCAACTTTTGCTTGTTTTCTTACTAAATCTTCCTTCCGATTGTCACTTTGCCTGGCGTTCCAGCAGCTAAGAGGCGTTTTGCAGAGTGTTTTCTCACATAAGTGATGGCGGGGGAGATATGACGTCTCATCTCGCCTGGCTGTTTGGAGAGGGAGGATATTGAGATGTCCCTTTGATGTGGGGCAGCGACAGCCTTATATAAGACACGGCTCCCCGAGAGCTGCAGTAATTGTGTCGACGCCACAAGAGAACATTTCTCGACGTTAAGAGAAAGAAAGGAAGCAAAAAAAAACAGTGACAGCTTGAAAGGAAACATTCCAAATCGCTGTCTTTTTTATCTTTTATCTAAAATACCTGTCATAATAGTAGCTCTCTTGGGTGTCTTTTTTTTTTAGCTTGTATGTTTAAAAGTGTTTGTTCTTTATTGAACTTTTTTTTTTTGGTTGCACTGAAGTTTGGGTACTAAGAATATAGTCAGGGGTCACAGGTATCCAAAGTAAAGATGGTGTTATAAGATAATAAATGAGAAATGACCCTAGATTAATGGATTGATAAGTATGGTAAATAGGACCCCAGGGTAAAAGAGGGTGGGGTAAAGAGGGGGTTGATATGCTTTAAGCAGGTGTCCAGATGCCACAGGACAAACACATCCTTTTTTTTTTTCTTGGAAACAGAGGAGAGGGTTGAGTGACCAGCAGCCATGCCTTGAGCTCTCCATATGTCCACATACTCATGTGATTATTGGCTCTATTGATTAGCGCACCATTAGATTCTTTCCTTTCATACATTTACCACCTGTTCACATCCATCACTGAACAAAGGTGGCATTTTGACTGCTCATAATTTCCCAGGTCGTCGGGGGGTTGTTACTAGCCACAGTGGAGCCGAAATAAAAACACAAAAATACAGTTCAACACAGTTAATGGGAAAATTGTTCGGATGACAGATCAGTGAAATGGGCAGCGTAATTTGTTCTTACGATTAAACACAAAAGGGAAGCCATCATCAATGACCATGACAGACAATTAGCGCTGATGACTCAGCTCTATGTGCACTCCAAATTCAATTCTCAGCAAAAAGGAATGCTGATGATGTTTAATATTGAGCAGAGCAGTGAAATAAAGCTACAATAATGATGAAACGTGACGTGCTTTAGAGTTTCTTGACTAGAATTTAGCATATAAAGCATTCATTTAGATACAAATTTGGTATATTATCTGCCCTGATGAAGCTGTCTCTCAGTTTTGTGTGTGTGTGTGTGTGTATGTATGGTGGTTTGAGTCATACAAGCTTGAGATGGAAAAGGACAGATTGACAGACGACCTGCTCAAATCCCAGCAACAGGAGGGGAAACATAAACCTCTCATCTGAGCAACAGAGCCATTCATCATCACCTTCCTTCATGGATATATTTATTCATGAGTCTGACAAGGTTTGCCACTCGAAGAGAGCCAAAATCTTCTGCGCTCTGCTCGATCATACATTCTAAACAGTTTAATTAAAAGATTAAATATTGCAGACGAACACTTGTAGAGTGTTTTAATCCGAATTTTAGCTCACACGATAACATCTCACACCGCCGAATGTTATCATACAGCTATTGTAGTAAGCTCATTAGGGTTTTAGACAGAGGGCAGAGAGCACACACCTCAGGTTTGATCTTTGGCTGAGAGAGCACGCCTTAAGGGAGAGCTCTGAAATGCAAACCAGCCATAGTGGCACATTGCTAAAGAAGTCTTCACATGTGCCTGTCTGCACTCCTCCATATTGATTTTTAGAAATCTTTTCTTCTGCCCCTGACTCAATCAGACAAATAGACTCATTATGATACAGGCAGAACAGCTAGGTTAATGCAGTAGGCCTCGACGACGAGGCTTTAGACTTTTCTCCCACTGCCGAGGCTCCAACTTAAAAATGAATGAAGGTTTGGGGATGAGGAATTGATTTTGCGAGAGGGGAAAGGTTGCGAGTCGAGGGATTTATTAGCGATGCCCATCAGAATGCAGCCACGCCTGATGGAGGAGGAGTAATTGAAGTGGACCGCAGTGCTCACGGGTAGGATTACACTGCCTCTATTGTGGACAGAGAGACAGACAGATAGACAGTGAAGGAGAGGGCAGTTCCCTCGAGGCTGGCACTCGAAGGGTGAGGGTCACAAGCTTAATCCTGCTCCCCCAGGGTTTAATGGGTAATTGGCAAAGCCTAATCAAGCTCCAGGGAGTGTGTGTTTGTGTGTGTGTATGTGGGCCAAGGCAGATGGGACTGACCCGGCTCAGACCCAGTTCAGAAAAATCCCACGTGTCTCTAGTCTGTAACGGTACTCGAGACCAAAATCCATGAAGAGGCTTAGTTTACAGTTTTAATCATTAACAGATCTAACCTGTCTTCTCTCTGTCAAGTCCCTCTCATGTATTAGGTTTCAGTGGGTATTAAAATGAAATTGAAGTAGGGAACAACATGTCTATCCGTATGTTTGAAACCTGAACTCTATCCTATATAGTGCACTGATTATTTATGGAGTTTAGTAGTTATTGAAATGAAGTCTCAAAACATGTTGTAGAATTTCTTTCCCACTCGTGAAATCCCATGATGCGCTCTAGTAGGTTGGTGCCCAATCGATGGGCCTCATTTATTCATCTTTTTATGAAGTCTTGTTTATATTTTGTTTCAATCAAGCTACTTCAGGATTTACAAAAGTTTTAGTGATAATGATTTTCTCTTTCCTCATGTTCCTATGAGGATAAAACATCCATAACTATCATTTACATTCAGTTCCAGTTTACATTTAATCCGCAACACTGCGTAGCTAGAAAAAAAATACAAAAACTATTAAATAAATGATGAAGAGTGCCTCTTAAATACTGTATGCACTTAATTTTCCAGGTATGCAGCTCAGCCAGTGCACTGTCAACAGAATGCCTAGTCTTTATTGTAATTTATAGATTTGGATCGTTTTTTTTTTTTGTTTCTTTCACTTTGCTGAGACCTCTTATACACACACTGAAAAGAAGGAACATATGGTCAGTCAAATTTATGAAAAAAATTATATATATTTTACATAAAATATTCTGATTACCACAAAAAAAGTGATTTCATTTCTTTTAGCAAACTTCATGTTACTCATGTCACAAACACAAGATTCTTGTGAATGCTCAATTCAATTCCATTCCATTTTATTTGTATAGCGCTTTTAACAATGGACATTGTCTCAAAACACCTTTATAGAACATAAGAAATATAGTACAAAAAGTTAATTATACAAAGGTTCAAGATTAATATTAGACTTATATTTAAATGTGTTTGTATTTATCCCCAATGATCAAGTCTGAGGTGACTGTGGTGAGTAAACCTCCCTTAGATGGAAGAGGAAGAAACCTTGAGAGGAACCAGACTCAAAAGGGAACCTCATCTTCATTTGGGAGACACTGGAGGGTGTGAATATAAACTGTTATAAACACCGTAGAGTGTTATTATGACCTGTGTTATGTTGTACTCCTGTGAATGATTTACCACTGATTCTTGTTTGATTTTCTTACATTCTACAGAAATTAATGTGTACTATATATTCGATTCTTTATGATTTTGCTAGACAGCAGAAAAGTGGAAGTTGAACATGTTCAAGTTGCCTTGAAAAGTTACAGTACACCGTGTAGTGATTTTCAGGATTAATGCATTCTGCCAGGCTCTGAGGGTGTGTCTTTAGGGTAGAGAGAAATTTGTTATCAGATGACATTGGAATTACAGTCACATTTCTCAAGCCAAGACTGTCATCTATCACCCACGAGGCCTTTTGTGCTCTGGACCACTTATGTATATTCATACCGGCAGCGACGCTATGCTTTTCTGACATTTAAAGTGATGGAGGAAATGTAGCAGAGCCTAACTCTTATCCATCAGACATGAAAAGAGGGGACGCCCCAAGGGTTAGCATTAAAATCCATACTTTCTTTTATGCAGCTTCTTCATTAGAATGCAGTCACTCACAGACACACACCGGCAAGAAAAGACGCTTCATTTATCTCTCTCTCGCGCTCTGCCGGGGTGACATTGTAGCGACATTAGCTTTGTGATTCAGGCCTAATGACAATACATTCTCCCCAGAAGAGAACACATACACACACTCACACTCACGCAATCACACTCTCTCACACACACACACGTTGTGTAGGTGCCCATTTATTTCAATTACACACAGAATAGTAGTCAGACACAGAACCTTTACAACCTTTTAATGGCTGCCACAATATGACTAATTATCCTGTCCATGATGGATTTTCAGTACAATGAGCATGTGTCAGGACATAAGGTCTTCGTTTTAAAATCTGTACTTCTACCGATCGCTGAAATACTATATATGCTGTGAGTCGAATCCATTTGCATAAGATGTATTCAGCGCTGTAATTTAGGTAATTACATACGACCTGTTTTGATGCCTTCAGGCTTCTAGTATGTGGAGCACAGTTATGTAAAATCTTGGATTTTTTTAAATTAAGGCTATGCAAGCTTTGAGATAAGTAGTTAACCTCGTGAAAACGTGGTAGGGTTAGTTTGTAATTAACACAGTTTAATTTCAGTTGGAATTGTTGGTGTGTTATGTGGCCAATTTACAGTAGCTAATCCAAATACTAGCACGTTTCTGACTGGTGGAAAGGAACCGGGGAAACTGAATGAAAGCCATTTTAGCACATTCTAAACCCATACACTACCCCAAGCTTTATCCATTTTATTTATTTATTTTACTTTAAACATTTGAGCTTGATACATTTCAATCATTTGAATTTTCTTCAAGTTGAAACTTAATTTTTCTAATCAGAAGTTTATTATAGCAAATAATCTGCATCTAAGATGGTTTAAGGCATGTAATTCACTGATGATTGTACCCAGATTAAGAATAAGATCAGTCTCTCAATTTGGATTAGTTTTGTGTGTGTGTAGAAAGAGTGTTCCTCTGCATAAGGCAGGTCCACTCGTCAGAGAGAAGCACCACTCTGAAGATCCAGTCTGCTTTTCACGCCTACGCTGAGTGCCGCTACTTTGGGAGATGAACTCAACCTGACTGACCCTGATGCGGTTTTCGTTTTGACAATCATTTTAATCATCGTGAGCACCAACAGCTCTCTGTGTGTGTGTGTGTGTGCAGTGACTGTTCCTTGTTTAACGTGAACAGTACATCATGTACAACACAGCTTAAAAGCCCAAGAGTGAAATGGAATATAGCTGTGATTTTTCTTCATTTTTTTCTATCGTGGTATCGTTACCATGAATATCACGAATATCTCCCTGAATTTAGAGAAGAATTGAATGCTTAGAATGAAAGCTTAATTAGAACAGGGCAATACGAAGATATCCATCTATTTTCTGTACCACTTATCCTACACTGGGCCACAGGGAGCCTGGAGCTTATCCCAGGGGACTGAGGGCACAAGGCAAGGGACATCATGGGCAGGGTGCCAATCTGTCAGAGTGCACAACTGCTCACACACACACACACACCAGACAATTAAGATATGCCAATCAGCCAACAATACATGTGTTGGACTGGGGGAGGAAACCAGAGTACATGGAGGAAACTCCCAAAGCTCAGGGAGAACATGCATACTCCACACATGCACACATACACACACACACACACACACACACTTTGAAAGAAGGAATCAAACCCCCAACCCCAGAGGTATGGGAAAAGATGCTAACCACTAAACCACTGTGCCCTACTCATGACGATGACGACGATGATGATATAATATTTCTATTTTATACAAATACACTTTAATGTGATGTCATGAGTATCACAATGTCACAGGTAGCTCTCTCAGCATGAGGTAGAGCTCACAGCATAAGGAGAGTTGTTTTTATGTTTTGCTTTTGCGTGTGAATATATTTTTACTTTGATTTTGAGTCTTATCTCCACCCCATGTCTTGTGATTGATATGTTGCCCCATTGAACTCATCTGTTCTCAGTTCAGCCACGATTCATCTGTCTATTTAATTTCATGTTTTTCAGCCTGTGTTTTTCAGCTCTGGATATTTTGTGGATTAGACCCTCACCTGGTTTCATTTGTTATAATAATCGATTACTCTAAATTCATGTTCTCTGACTTTGTCACTGTTTAATAATTTATCATGTATTGTAGAAACACACGATATATTTTTGGGTAATTATTTATAAATACACATTAAGTGAAACAGTGGAATTAGACTTTGCCAAACTTCTTTGTTTCAAAGCATAAAGAAAATGTAATGCCAGTAGATGGAGTTACTTTTTTTTTACTGAAACTGAATTGCACCATTCTGCATAACAACAGCTTTAATAAGACGTTCTCTCATGCCTCTCTGATCCTGAGGCGTTTATTGTTCGTGTGTAATGGTCACACATTTTAATCCCAACTTTATTAGTGGAACTAAGTGCTGCATTTAGGTGTGGATTAGACGTGAGACTCAATTGAACGTACTTTTCTTAATTCAAGGAAGCGTGTTAAAATAATTGTGCGTAATTATTGCACATAAGCTACTGGTGCCATATAAAATGCAACAGCGTGGCTTCACTTCAAACTACAGAGGCACTATATATAAATAAATGAATAATTAAATAAATAAATGTATAAAGTGCTTTCTTAGATTGAAGTGAAGCCAGTGATGTGTTATTTTGGAAGAAGTCCAGCGCAGTATTGAAAAAAACCCATCCCCTTGCAGAAAGTCTATCCGCTCACAATCGTTGCTAGCTTAGGGGCATAGGCTGATGGAAAATATGCAGGCCAAAATAGCGATTGAAGAGAGGACAGGAATGGAGAGATAGCATGGCTCAGATTAAAGGGATGGAAGAGGAGCTGCTGAAGAATCTGATAAATAGCAATCGAATTGAAATGCTGATTGAGAGCCTAGGTGATGGCATCTGCCCTGAAGATGCGCTTAGGCCGATCGAAGGGATTTCAGCTAGTCATATTAATATTGTTTAGTGAGCGTGAGCGTGAGCGTGTGTGTGTGCGTGTGTGAATCTGCGGTTTCTGCAAAATGATTTGGGTTTGCTGTGCATTTGTGCTTATACCAGCATTCAGGATGTTTGTGCCCAGGAAATAAAGTAAATAGTTTCTATTTGTTTCGGTGTGAAAGGGAACTATGTAATTCATGGGGCCAGGAATAAAGAAACAGCAAAAAAGGAATGCGAAAATGGAGAAAGAGAGAGACAAGGATTGTTCCACCCCAAAGAAAAGGACTGGCTACATAATCAGTCACACAAACATAAATGTCCTCAGAATGTGAAGGAAAAGTAAAGATAAATATTGTGTAGAACAGCTCAATAAGGCAGAATAAATAAATAATGATGCAATGGAACATAAATAAAAGAACTTGGGTGAATAAGTTTGTGCACCCCTTTAAAAGCAGTAAGTTATTATTATGTCTGTACCTCGTGTCGTAAAGCGTTTACAATTCACTGTTTTTATTTTCTATCTATTTTCACTTGTTTTGATTTAAATATAAACCACAATAAACCACGAGTTGAACCTGTAACTTATCTCCATGCTTCTCTGTGTCTTGCAGTTTTGCGGGACGATTTCCGGCAGACCCCGAGCGATGTGGTTGTGGCTGCAGGAGAGCCGGCCGTAATGGAATGTATTCCCCCACGAGGTCACCCTGAGCCCACCATCTCCTGGAAAAGGAATAACGCAAAAGTCAATGACAAAGACGAGAGGATCACTGTAAGTCTGATTCTCTAACATCCTCCTCGTCCGTTTTTTTTCTCTTCCTCCCCCGCAGCACTTTCATCCACTCTACACGTCCCATGACCGTATCAAATGTGAGTGCCTTACTGCTCTTCCGCTCCTTTCTGTTCTCTGTTGTAGAGACCCACACGGATTTGCCTAGCACATAAACCCCCGTGCTGGCAGCTTTATCTAAATGGGGTTTGGCAAAGCATTTCTAATGCATTAATGGTAGCTTGCTCAGATTTAGACGTTGCATCACATAAAGAGCTGCATTAGTCTTTATGCAGGCATAATAAACTTGCTCTGTTGATGGTAGTGCACTGTGCTGCTGTATGAATGTAGG
>JAOTRN010000008.1:6168956-6183608 GCA_028566695.1 Bagroides melapterus | reverse complement strand
TACAAAGTCAGTCAATTATGAGTCAAACTGGAAAAAAAGGCAATAATTTGTGTTCTTTGTCTTCTTTGAACTCTGCAGGAAAGAGATATTGTCTTAAATCTCATTACAATTATTTACTATTTTTAGTATAATATTACTCCAACCTTAACTAAATATTATAAAATAAATAAAGCAAAGACTATTAATCATATTTCTAGCCCTATTTGCTATTTATAAGATTTAACTTTTAAAAGATTAGATACAAGATTAGATACAAGATATTATCACTTCACACACACACACACACACACACACATATATACATACATACATATATATATTTATTTATTTATTCAAGAAATCTTCACTTGCTATTTGTTTTGTAATTCTACCAAGCACATACAAATTATTGCATTAAAATTTCTGTTGTGATGTAAATATTTAGTAAAGAGTGTAACTAACAGTTAAACAGTGTACATGGAACAAACAGTCCTGACATATTGTTGCCTGTGTCTCTGTGTATGACAGAGAGCATCGATGTGGTTGTTGCTCCTGTGTCTGAGCCTTACCAGCTGCCTGGGCCACCTCACAAACCCGTCGTGACCGATGTGACGCGGAACAGCGTGACGCTGACCTGGCAGCCTAATGCCCATGAGGGCGGCTCTGCTGTGACCTCTTACATCATTGAGGCCTTCAGGTAAGAGAAATTGCATTACAGATACACATGTACTAGAAAATCTGTGTCTACGAACAAAATACTGTTTAGATAATTGTTTATGACAACTGAACGTTATTTATGTGCCATTTTGAGGGCTAGATGTGGCATCACAACATTTACAAATACATCATATAATGAAAATCACGTGGAAACTGTTTTTCATGGATTTTCTGTTTAGTCTAAAATAATGGTGGAAATACAAATATATTCTTATTGCGTTCCACACACACACACACACACACACACACACACACCTTCTCATGTCACAATAGCACATATACCCACAGAGACATTAGTTCACTCTACTGGACACATACATTCACTGACTCCCCACTGTCATGTCTCTCCTCTCTTTTTTTTTCCTTCTGCTGGATATTATTGTCTCCTGCCAGTGGCAGCTCTTATAAGACATCCTTCATTTTTTATTAATTGAGTGTCAGTGTGACAGTTATGCTAGCCAAGCATGACAGACACGAGGAAGTATTGCCCTGTAGGTGCCCTATTATTGACCCCTTCCCCCTCCTCCCATATCTTTTCTCTCTCATCGCACATGCACACTTCCCGAGTGTGAACTTTACCCTGCGCGTACGACTCTCAGTGCCAGGCGTGTTCAGAATTTGTGCCTCTTTTGTATTCACAAAATTCTATGCACGTTAAATTTAGCTGTGGAATGTGGGCTGCTCTCTCAGACGAGCTGAGAGCGGGAATATATGACATGCTAATGAATTCAAATCCAGTCCACCAGGACGACTCTTACGGCTATTGTAAGCCTGCTGTAATGGGGCTCGCTCTAATTACAGAGCCGAGGTCCTGTGGGCTTCGCAGCGAGGGCTCATGGAGGGTACGAAGCAGGCTGAACAACAGAGCTCTACACGCTCACACACACACACGCACTGACAGTACGCTTTACTCCACTCGCTGGCCCCTCAGGGCAGTGGTTTGTGGTGCCACATGACCCAAAATTGATTCTTTATTGAGTGTTCTGGGCTTGAATGTAGTGTTTACAATAACATTTCCTTGCCTGTGGTGCTAGGGGACATATAGGAGGAAGAAAGAGCAGGAGATGAGAAATGGATAGAAGATGAGGAAAAGGAAAATAGGAACGGGGTAAATGCGGAATGATAGAATTGCAAAGAAAAGCATGGTCTCCAGACACTTCGGTAGAGAAGGGCTTATATTTATAATTGCATCCGTTGTTATTTTTTTTAATAATGATAAAGGAGTACAAAAGGCCAGCGTGCATTCTTTTTCTTTGTCTAGCTGTATGCATTCACACTGTAAGGACAGAGGAGGAAAGAGACGTGTTCCCAGGCAATAGCCAAAGTGACCTTGGATTTATAGCCTCTCTCTCTTTCCGCGCTGCGAGCTGAATATTTACGAGCCTCCCGGTGTTCATGCCTCTCCGGAACATTGCAGGTTGGCCACATCTGCAGCAAAGAAGAAGCTCAAGGGGAATGTAAACCCCAATATGTAGAATGAAGATGCTGGTTAACCACTGACAATTAAAGTTAGCAGTGGTCAGATGTGTGTAGTGTGTAATACAGAGGTGGAGCGTGTGTAATCTGACTCTGGGCTATTATCACACTTAGAGTGAAGTCATTTTCTGTAGTGATTATACCTGGAAAAAAGAACTACTCTAGTGTACTTCGAGCTGATCTGTATCTGTATCGTCTGTGACGTTAATACAGGAGGTACGGAAGTGCTGTCATGAAAATAATCAGTGACAGGGTAGAGCTGTTTTAATTCCTGTTATACATAACAGATTGCCATTTATTAAAAAATAAGAATTTTTATTTAGTATAGAATAACAAATGATAATTTTTATCCACACATAGGGCAGATGTTAAGTCTGCAAGCATAGAAAGTATGTGTCTGTTGAAAACATGAACATTGTGAAAATATGAAAAATAAAAATATTTCAAATGCAAAAGTTCACAAATTATATCCCAGCAATGAAACAAATGGCTTGTCAGGTCTGTTCTTTGATTGTGTTCTTCAACAGGGGAGCCATGCCATAACAATAGATCCTGTTCATTGGGATTTTATATCTGTGTTTACATTTATTATTTTTTATTTTTTATTTTGTTGCATTGCAGATGTTCAAAATACACCAGAATTTCCAAGCTTTGGAAAAGTCGACTTATCTGTGAAACAACATATATGGATTTAAAGCTTCATCTACAAAAACATTGCTTGAATCAACAATGTAGAAACCTTTATTTACTTCCTCAGCAATTTCTATAATGGAGGTCCTTTATAAATAATCTAAATGTTCATTCAGTTCACAGAAGCATCAAATCAAACATATGCTACAGATGCATTACATAGAGTTTAGTTTAAAACACTTCAGCTTTTCGTCTAATAAGATTTCGGACACTTTTATTATTTGTAGTTGAACCCGAACCTCTAAGGTTAAAAGTGCATTTCTCAAACATGGTTTTGCCTGCACATCTTAATGAATATGGTTCTATTTTCAGGGTCAACTTCTTCCTCAGCAAGAGACATTTACTACGTGCCCCAGGCTGTAAAGCAGGCTTTCTGCAAAATATATTTTGGGACTTGTTTTAGTGTAATCATTTGGTTCAAAGATTTTTGGACACACGAGGTTACATGGTTCAGCCTGAGTCGTGTACCCTGGTTGCGTTTTGCTATTTGCTTCCTGGTGTGTAAACCCGGCTAAAAATAACTGTCATTACAGAAAACTGTCATACATCCAGAATGAGCGCCATCATTCAGTAGAGCATGTAATGGCTATCTCAGAGCTCACCGATGAAAAGCCATAAGAATGCCATTTTGTGTTAAAGCACACACTCGTACACACACGCACGCCTGCACACACACACACACACACACACACACACATCACTGGTATAAATGAATACTCTGGAATAAATGGAGCTCGATTCACTGATTTTATACTCAAGACATCATATGGTTGGTTTGCTAACTGCGTTCACATTAAGCGGTCATTGTCATTTTACAGTCGTGAAGGTCAGTGATTTGTATAATTTAATAAACTGTATGACTAATGAAGATGTCACTTTTTCTTTTTTTCCCCCCTGCAGCCAGTCCGCAGGCAATACATGGCAGACAGTAGCAGACCTTGTGCGATTGGAAAAGCACACTGTGACCGGCCTCTTCCCCAACACCATTTACCTCTTCATTATCCGAGCGGTTAATGCCTACGGACTGAGCGACCCCAGCCCCATCTCAGAGCCTGTGCGCACACAAGGTTTGTATTTGAGACTGTCACTTTTTTCTTATCGGTGCTGGATGAATCAATATTAACAAAACCGTAATAAATTGGTAGCAAATTGTAGCATATGGATTATTTTGGGAGAATGACCAAGGTAAGGTAATCCTATAGATATGATTTAACACTTGATTTAACATTATCTGACTAACATCATAATTTTGTCTGTGGAGTGTACGCGCATGATCCGGATGCCAAAGAAATGCGACAGTAACAGATTTGAAACTTTATTGTGTTTAGATGTAAGTCCTACAGGGCAGGGAGTGGACCACAGGCAGGTTCAGCGAGAGCTGGGGGAAGTGGCTGTGGAACTACAGCAGCCTACGATACTGACTGCATCAAGCATCCGGCTAACATGGACCGTAAGTACCGGCCAAATCCTGTCTCTGAATCCGCAGTGTATAATTAGCTAAATATACCGTATGCGACAGGCACTTGAATTCAGACAGTACCAGAGCGTCCATGGCGAGGCGGCAAACAGAGAATAATTGGCTCTGCTCACAGGCTTTCCTCTCTGCGCTGTTAAAGTAATTATTAGCATCTGTTGTGTACAGAAATGGGCAGTTTGATTTCACCTCTAAGTGCAATACCGCTACATGGCTAGCTTCACATATTTTGGAGGACGCAATTAACCTTTAACTTTATGTATCCATAGCTCTCGTGTAATAAATTAGGTTTAGCTAGCAGGGGCAAATTAGCAACAAACAGAACTATGTTTGTAAGAAACATTTCATTTTGGTATCCACATAATGTGTAAAGCAAACAAATAAATTAAGAGCTGCAACCGATTAAAATATTGTACTGTTAATACATTCATCTCCGCCTTACTTATTTAGCTTTACAGTATGATGGATGTCTACAGCTTATCTAACCAAGAACAAAACTGTCTCAGGTTGACCGCCAGTCCCAGTATATCCAGGGCTATCGGTTGCTTTACCGTCCCACTGGTAGCTCCTGGCTCCATCAAGATGTGAAAGCAGCCCTCGAGCATAGCGCTGTCCTCAACAACCTGCTCAAAGGTACTGAGTATGAGGTCAAAATCAGGCCTTATTTCAACGAATTCCAGGGCATCGACAGCCACCCACTGATCCTCCGTACTCCAGAAGAGGGTGAGATTCTTATATTTGTCTGCTTATGTAATACACTGTTGCTGTTGGGTTTAAGAAAAAAACGGATCCTATAGATACAATAGCTTCTAAAACATTACAGGATTATTGTGTCGAAGGTGACTTTTGAATTGTCTTTTTTTTTTTTTTTTTTTTTTTACTTTGTAGTACCTAGCGCTCCTCCTCAGGCTGTTACTGTGTCAACAGTCACACTCAGCAACAGCTCAGGCATCAGTGTTTCATGGCAGCCTCCGCCTGCTGAGATGCAAAATGGTATCATCCAAGAGTACAGGGTAAGAGGACTGGACAGTGTTAAATATGGAGTTTTACCTGATAGTTTAAATTGTTAAAGTTTTACATATATGCATGTGGACAAGGACAAGATCTAATTCTGTCAGTGATCATTTTTTATGATGTTTAATGGAATACAAAGCGTTTGGAAGATGATGTTTACTGTACGATTTAAAAGTCGATAGAGTCTTTGTTATCCCTGTTGTATTAATAGTGCATGAGAAGAAGGTGAAGCTAGAAGCAAAGGAAGAGTTTGTGAATTTAACTGCAGAAAATAGGAACATCAGATAAAACAATGCAATGTAAAGCACCATTTATATCCCATGAGTTGGCTGAAATTAAAAATCAAAGTATCAATACAAATGAAAGCTTTGTATTGATAGGGGAATCCAGTGTGGCTCTTTATTCCAATATTATAAATATCTCTGATTTCATTAATACTCAGTGGTTTCTTGTAACCTTAAGGGATCATCTCCACTCACATGACTTGGAAAATCTTTGTGTTTTGTTGATGTTTTCGTTAAAGAATTGAAGCCACTTTTTTAAAATTATATTTAAACCCTGACCCTAGACCTCATCATCTTTTTCTCTCGCTCTCTCTGGCCCTGCTGTTTTTTTTTTCTGAGCCAGTTACAAAAGTCCTCTGAAGTAAATGCTATATTAAATTCAGTATTTTTTTGTACATTATATCCTTAAGTGCAATATGAATTATGATTTCAAATACTGGATCCTTTGAAGTGTTGTTAGATCCTTTGAAGGATCCTTTGATCCTTTGAAGTTGTTACAGTACTAAGTACTATTACAGTATAAGAAAATTGTTGTCTTTTTCAGATCTGGTGCCTGGGAAATGACTCTCAGGCACGCTACCACATTAACCAGACAGTGGATGGGAACGTGCTGTCGACAGCGTTGAAAGGTCTGCTGGCCGGTGTCCTCTACCAGGTGGAGGTGGCAGCGGTGACCAGTGCTGGAGTGGGCATACACAGTCAGCCAGTCCCTGTCCTCATCAGTGAGTGGTCACTATATAATAGGATACAATTATTTTATATGACAGATAACTATTTTGTAGTTTGTGTTTTGTTCTTTAGCTACACTGATGGTATTGTGATGTATTGTGTACTCTATTCTTTCACTGCAAGTGCAGAAAAACATTGTGTAATATAAATTCCAGCAAAACATTTGCAGTGAGACGTGTAGAGCATTTTCAATAGAGCTTTCAACCCCTTTTTTTGTTCCTTCTTTCTTCCTCACTCTCAGAGTTACCATCAGAGCAGCCTGTCCCAAGTGGGAGCGGAGACTCGGATCAGAACGTCAGTCTTGCTGAGCAGATCACAGATGTGGTAAAGCAGCCTGCCTTCATCGCTGGTATCGGTGGGGCATGCTGGGTAATCCTCATGGGTTTTAGCGTGTGGATATATTGCAGACGCAAGAAGAGAAAAGAGCTAAGCCATTATGCCACTTCGTTCGCATATACACCAGCAGGTAGACAAAGTAGCACGCACAAACACACTCCAACATGCTCACACCTAGTGTATAGATATAAAAAGAAAACCTTTATTACATTATTTGTTCTCTTGCAGTTGGCTTTCCTCATGGGGAAAACACAGGACTAAATGGAAGGTAGGTGCCTCAGTACACAATTAATGCTGTTGTAATAAATATCTGAGAAGACTTTGGAGTAATACTCTATATTTTCTTCTAGGCCTGGTGTGCTGGGTTCTAACATGGGGAACTATCCATGGCTAGCGGATTCCTGGCCCACTACAAACCTTGTGCATAATGGCAAGGATTCGGTCAACTGCTGTCCCTCCAAACATGACACAGCAGAGCGATACTACAACGGTAAGAAACCTGAGACATAAAGTCAGATCAAACATTAACACAGTTTGATTTTTAAATGACTCCCCAGTCCGTAATAATGGCATGGTAGGATAAAACTGCCCTGGAGAAGAGCACAGAGATTCATGTATTAAGGCTCAGTCAAAAAGGTGCTTATTCTGTCTAAGAAACAATGTGCATACAATATGTTCGTAAATAATCGGATACATGAGCAATTCAAGTATCAACGTGACCTAAAATTACAGATGCATCATGCTTTTATGTTGTCTATGTGATCATTTGAATTTAAATTTGCATACTTGCACCTGATTGGTTAGGGCAAAAATGAGGTTTTAGTGTTCATCTGATTGGTGAATGATCACATCAGTCGAAAAACAGGAGTAAAACAGGGTTATTTGAGGTTCCATGATGGATTGCAGGTGCACGATAAATCTGCCCCAAACTAGTTTATTCTGTAGCGGCAAGAAATCTGAAAACCTTGAGGGTGTGATAAAAGGAAAACATTCCATCACGTACAGGGTCACTGCAACCTCAAAAATTATGATAAGGATTAAAACTCGAGTTAAATTCGTGCGCGGACCATCAAAACGTGCAAACTGACGTCAAAACAGAAAGCAAATTAATTATAAAAACATAAATAAAGATCGAAAATAATGCGGATAATAATATGGAGAATTCTATAACTGTAATAAAGTTCATCAGTCAGAAAGATTTTTTTTATGAATTTATTGCCTCAGTTTTAGTTCCATTGTCAGACACAGTTAGTAAAGAAAATGCTAAACACTCAGATCTCAGCTCTGTTTCTTCTGGTGCATTTAGAGGCTGGAATCTCCAACTACCTCAGCCAGAATGAGAAGCACAGCAATGGCTCCAACGAGGGTCCCATCTACAGCACCATCGACCCTACAGCTGAAGATCTACGTAGCTTTTCTGCCCAGTACTCCCAGCACACCACGCCCTATGCTAGCACTCCCATCATGCCTTTCACTAACCAGACACCCTGCAGCCCCGACCAAGATGGCGACCACTGGATGAACCAACCAGGGACATCCAGTGTGCAGTATGCTCAGCCAGACCGCACTAAAGCAGATAATGGTACAGATTATATGAAAATAAATGCACTTTTTAGACAACACGTTTTTCTTTCACTCAGACTGAGTGACGTATGGAACGTTTGATTCACGGTGATTATTCGTTCTTCCTGCAGCTAAACAGTCAAAGCAGAAGTCAATGGGGAAGGCAGTGAAGACTCCATCTCTGAACTGGATGGAGCCTTTACCACCTCCACCTCCTTCTTCAGAGTTAGAACACTGTGAGGATGAGGACGATGAGGAACATATAGAGGACATGTGGTAAGAGCATTCTACTACTGAGTAGAAGATGTACAAATACACACTTGTTACTAGTTAATTAGTCGTTCAAAATGTAGCTGACTTGGCATCTCTTCCATATAGTATTCTATTTGTTTTTAGCGATTTTATTATTCTGATAAGCAACAAACAGCCATACAAATTCAAATTGCATTTTTTTAGATCACACTGTGAAATATTAAAAATAAATATCAGTGCAGTTTAACAAATCTTTAAAGCCACAGATGCCTAGACATGGAGGGGAGTTGAGGACTGAGACCCCAAAAAATAAATGTCACAGAATAATGTACATAATATAATGAACACAATATAATGTGAAATATGATGTTCAGGTACAAACAACGATAACCCCAGGAATGGACGGAAGTGAACATTAATAAATAAATAAATAACTAAATAAATAAACAGCACTGGTTGTCCAGAGGTCGGTTTGAATCCTGACAATACCACAGCTAGCTAAAAGTGAAATTGTGTGCTGAATGAATAAAATGCTTTGTTTTCCCTGTCAGTCAGAGCAACATTACCTAATTGCACATGTCTGTGAGATCGTGAATGTGGAAGACGGTAGGTAGTCTTTTCCTCAGAGTGTTTCGCAGCCTGTGGTGCATCATGAGCAGCAGATTGCAGCTTGTTGGATTATTCTCTCCCTTGTTGGTATATTTAGTGTCATTACTATTTACCTTGAAATGCCTTAGTATGTATTTGAATATTAATCCAATTCGATTTTATTTGTGTAGTGCTCTTTACAATGTATATCGTCTCAAAGCAGCTTTACAGAAGTATAAAAAAATGTAAAATTTCACCCTTAAATTTAAGTTTAATATTTATCGCTAATGACCAAGTCTGAGGCAACGCCTGCAAAGAAACACTCTCTGAGACGAAATGCGAAAGAAACTTTGAGAGGAACCAGATTCAAAAGAACCCATCCTCATCCAATGTGTACGATTCAATTCAATTCAGTTTCTTTTGTATAATGTGACTGTATAATGAAATGTATTTTATTATATCACTGGATACAGCTTGTATAAATAACCTAGCCTTTAAGCACTACTGGCAAGAATATTGCATCAGTATTCATCAACAAAAAGCGCTTGCTGTATGTGTAGCTCAGTGTAAAGAGTAAAGTGGGTGTTGAGGACAGTCAAAGGATAATTCATTTCCAAGAAAATGCATGAGTTATGTGGGAGAGTGAACAAACAGCATTTCTGTGTTCCGTCACCCCACAGACATTCATACCACATAACCTTAAGACTGCTGCCAGTTATTATTTTAAATATAGTTCACAATGTAAAGAAAGTGACAGAGGTTAAAAGACAGACACAATTTGATGGATGGGTGTCTCACCGAGGTATGGAATGAAATGAAATTATGTGTTCTGTGAGACAGGTGTGAGACAGATGATTAAAAAAACACTTTTGGTGTGAACAGGCCATAAAGTGCTAGACACGGACTACTTTTGACAGAAGTTTTCTTTCCTAAAAATCTTCTCTGCAAGTTTCTGAAAGGTCTGGCTCGACTTAATCTGCTGTGTGTCCTGAAAGGAGTTGGCTGTATTTTAGAAATGGAATGGATTTTCAGCACAGAGTTTTGTGTAGGATAGAACATTCTTTTTTTTTTTTTTTTTCCACAGTTTTCTTAACTTCCGTTTCTGTGTCTGCTCGTCCTTGTCTAAAAGTTATAGCATTTGAATTAAACATGAATCAAATTGCAGTCATGAGCATGGTTTATACTTATTCTAGCACCAGTTGCCCCATTAGCTGTGCTGCTGGTCTTATTGGGCTTGACAGGGCTCTCAGTGGAGACTAACAAAGTTAGCAGCATGCTGGCTGCTGATGTGGTCTGTAGACCGAATTGCTCCTGTTCTTTCCTCTCTCGCTATCACATTACGTTCATGTTAGCCTGGAAAGGAGTTAGCTTTAGATGCTGATTGTCCTGACAACAGGCATTGTGTGCTGTATGAGTGTACAAGCGGAGACAGACAGATACATATTTATCGCTCTCCACTACCTGGGCTGAAGGGTTCACAGACGAGGCAAAGCACATTATCCACAGACGTTAAACAGAGCTGATTTACCGATTATACTGCCGAGATGTGGGGGCCGATATTGCTGAAGCAGGCTCTCTCTCTCTCCTCTCTCTCTCTCTCTCTCTTCTCTCTCTCTCTCTCTCTCTCTCTCTCTCTCTGTGTTTTCCTCTCACGTCCAGCTGGTCCGTAGTAACATCGTTTGCCGGCTATAGGTGCAGCCCTTCTCGTGTTCCTCCCTCCAAGCAGAATAGGATCATTCAGCACGTCAACACGCACAGCCACACATCCAAACTCGATTTCCATTACTAGCCTACAGTGAAGTTCTCCAATTTGTGATGAACTTGAGGATAACTTTGTTGACCTTTGCATGGACCCCCGAGGGCTTTTTGAGAGAACATGGGTGTGATTATTGCATTAGGTTGATAGCTTTTCTCCTAGCTTTGTCACAACAGTTTAGCTTCATAGTTCCAATACCTCCTACAGTACCAGATCACAACCTTTCAGAAAGTGGATGCATTAAAGATCGATGTAGTTGCTTTAGGGTACAGCACAGTTTGTCACTCAAAAGGTATTACGTGATTAACATTCTTCTTTGACTTGGAAACCACACAAGTTAGCCAGGGGACATAGAGGAGGTTTTAGATCCCTGCATTGCTGTAGAAGTTGATATGGTGGTCAGTAAAATCTTAATCTGGATGATTGATTAAAGACTTATCAGCTGTGCTGGTGCACTAGGAAAGTTCATAGAAGATATTTTCTCTTCATTCACAGCACCGATGAGGAGGACTGGTGTCCACCACTGCCAGAAAGGACCTATCTAATGGATGGTGCAGCAGAGGATGGACCATGTCCTCCTCCCAGATGTGATGCCTCATCCCCAACCACCTCTTATAGCCACCAGTCCACGGCCACTCTCACACCCTCACCAAGAGAGGAGGCACGCCACTGCAACGACATACCAGTCCGCCTGCACCAGTCTGATCAACACCAGCTGGGACGGTGAGATTATCATTATACTGACATTTATGGATGCGACATAATGCAGGTATTTAAATCTGTATCCGTATCCAAATTTAAATTTTTAAGTCGGCGTGGCCTACACTGTTTTTTTTTTCTTTTTTTTTATACTGTATATATTTCTACTATTAATCACTAGGGCAAAACTCTTGAGGTAGAAATGCCAGCACTGTCAGCATGGTCTCAACAAAAGATTTGTTTTTTGTTTTTCCTTCTGCTTATAAAAACCAGCGGCAAACTGACCTGGCTGTTGGAAAGGATGATGTATATGTATTGTCTTTCATATTTGGCCAAGCCCATGCTTGTCTGAAAGTAAAAATAAGATCAGATCCTGTAAACAAACAAAACGATAAAAAAGTATAATAGTGTCCCTCCTTTTCTTAGCTGTATTTGTACATGTCTAGAACAGTATCCAGTTAAATTGCTTTGTTTGATATGTTGTTTTTATTATTAGTAGTAGTAGTAGTAGTAGTAGTATTTATTTATTTATTTATTTATTTTAAGAATTGCCAGTCCATTACATTTAGGTAAGACAAATAAATCTAAATAACAAAATATACTGGCTAGCTTCAAAACCACACAAAGTACATATTACGAACTGGGAGCTAAAAAACAAACAATTCAGTTCAAACGTGGCTTACAGTTGTTGAAGTCTTTGTGAGAAGCAACAAAAAAGCTACATAGGATAGATTAATCACAAACGATGGTGGAACTACCAGTTATGTGAAACTTAACAACAACCGGAAACAATTACAAAGATTGATAGTGGAAAACGAAGTGGGTCAAAACATGCCATTGTGTGAACAGGACGTTTTATGGTTGCATGTAGCCCTGATTATAAATGCTGATTTATTACAGATTTATTCACACTTAAATTAAGGCTATTCTCTCACCCATAACTAGTGTGTATCCATATCTAACACACCTTCAGTATGTATTATACACATGTAGTTCCCATGTGTGTGTGTTGGAGAGATGACATAGTTGCTGACAAGATAATGTGTGTGAGAGGTAGATGATGTTCTTTTTGCCTGACTGTAACCGTATATCACACACATCATCCTGTATTGTGATATTGTGTGTGTGAAGTAGATGACATTCTCCTCACCTCACTGTGTCTGTATATCACACACATCGTCCTTCAGGGAGTTCACTTCCTGCCTTTTACCTCCCTGCTCTGACACTATGATATTTGATTTGTTTTTCTCTTACTCTGGAGGTGTTTCACCATTTACTTCTCTGTTTCTGCCTCAGAGAAATGTAGCTTCTGAATAATTTACCCCACTCCCACTTTCTGTTTATTGCACCTGTATTTTCTGACTCAGAATACATTTGTTTTGTTTTTTGTTTGTTTGTTGTTGTTTTTTTTTTGTTTGTGATGTTAAATGTCTTCTCTGGTGAAAGTCCATGAAAACAGTTCATGTAAAGATTTAACAGATGTCTATACTACCATTCACTTGTTGATGCTTAATGGACCTGTATACATTCTACTTCATTTGATGTTGACAGAAGGTTGCCATGTGGACCAGTTCCCATCCCGCGGGCACCGAGCCCTCCACTAACGCAGTCCAACCCGAACCTATCGGCTAATCAGGAGAGCTCTGAGAGCGGCACACCTCAGCGAGCAGCACACCGACGGGATTTAAGCCAAGGAGCAACACAGAGTGTAGATAATGTCAATGTACCAGGTGTGTATGTCGGGTTTGTGTGTGTGTAAGCATGCATTAAATAACAAAATCATATATTTTGTGTCTATGACAAGAAATCTCCAGAGCAGAACCATTTCAAATGGTTAATGTGCTACAACTGTCAGCAATGAAATAATATAATGATACAAATTCTAGGTTATAAAATCAGTCTATACAGATCCCATACACAAACTCTCAAAGGATTCAGACAGAGAGCTTTACAGCCTCCATATCAGATGTAATGGATTTTTTTCTACCTTGTTAGGGCGAAGAACCTCTGGTGGAGAACAGGTCCAAACTCCTCCTGGCCAAAAGGCTCGAGTAAAGAAGAAAAGCTCAAAGAGCAGCCAGTACCGCAGAGACATCATACAAGGAGGTAAGAACAGCTCAGTGTTTAAGAACTCGGTGTATGTTTTATTATATTTCCTGTCGATATGAGTTACAGTTCACATATTGGTCTCTCTCTGTGGGTGTGTATACAGACAGAAGCAGCTCATGCCTGTGGATTTTGATGTAGCACAGCGATATTAATAATGACATTGCCTCAAAGAAAATTAAGTCAAGAGGCCGTCCTAGTTCGCGTTCTGTAGGTTACTTTCAAGTACATTTTTAGAGCAACCCTGTAAAAGGAAGCTGGGAGTTGACAAGATATTGTATCGTCATCAAGCATCCAGTCTAACAGCTTGTTCTGAGATGTTTGTTTAGATGTGTTTAATAAGGCAGTGGGTGTGCTTCCCATGAGGCAGATCAACACAGTAAAGATTTTCCTTCTTCTTTACTTCCACATTTTTACTTCTTTTTCATAGTCAAAGTTACCATAGTGCACATGCATTTCTGTTATAAAACCATTGTTCTATAGTATGCTATAATCCTTGTTTCCTTCTCAGAATGTTTCCAGTAGATCTTATGATAAACAAAACATTCAGTACATTTCTATAAAACAGCTCTTGGTGGCTTGGTGGCTTTTTAAACTAACCGACTATGACTTTAACTGTCCTGTCTGCTGCACCTTCATGGAAAAATTCATAGCGCTATACACGGGGCACAGTGATTCCTGCCTCAGTGAGGCTATATAAGATCTTGTTGCAGTTCCCATTTTTGACCACTGCACAACATCTCGTAAGGTCATCAAATCAATAGAACATTTTTTGACTTAAAGTATATAGCAACTCAATATGTACAGTCCTTTAGGGTCTAAAATGTTCCTCACCTGTAGACAATAGATACGTTATATAAAATGCTCAGTAAAACCTACCAGCTACCAGCTAAACCTACCTAAAGCCATATGCAATTATGCTTTTGAAAACATTTCTACATTAAAAGAAACTTCTATAAAAAGCACTAAGTAATAACATAAACAATAAA
>JAOTRN010000008.1:5878174-5896699 GCA_028566695.1 Bagroides melapterus | reverse complement strand
CAATAAAATATAGACTGCGCTGAAAAGAATGTGTGAGAGAAACAACATTGCAGGTTCAACTTACATCCATTTTATAATCATGTGACCTAATAATCAATATTTAAATAATAAATACATACTGTATATAAAAATGTAAGCTTCCTCTGGAAAGAATATCATATCTGAGCGTTATGTCTGTTTGTTGTCATGAAATTCAGGCTCTATTTAGTTATATTTGGTTGACTAGATGTCAGTGAAAGAAAGTATTCCATTGTATTTAATTCCCTCAAGCACTTCATGTCACTTTTTCTCATTAGACTGTAATACCATGCCATCAACTTCACATCCACCACTCAGATATGGTCCAGTAGCCAGTTAGCTTTAGAGCACACTGACTATTACTAAAAGCTAACGTTTTCTAACGTATGCTGCACGCTTTATTAATCTGGGTTCCAAATTTCTTAAATTCTAACGGAAGAAGGTACAGAGCCCATCTGGTGATATTCAAAGAAAAAGGAAATTAAAGCCAACACTGTCTTGGCTGGTAGAATTTATAATTTTACTCAATATATACAGTAATAACTCGTTAATGAATGATTGAAAGTTTTTTTTTTAAACGTCTTGTACTTTAAGCATTTTTTCAAACATAAAAAATAAAATTGTATTTTTTTTCCCAGCAAACTTCTAGCACCTTCACGAGTGATATGAATATTCAATTGCTATCAAACAGTATCAGTAGACCTGTATTTAAGCATGTATTTAATTGTTTATTTTAGTAGCTTCTGAATTAAAACTTGAAATCCACAAGGATCAACTAAAATGTATTACTCAAAAAAAATGTAGATTTTTGGTTTTCTTTGCCTTGTTCATCTTCCTTCTCACAGTGCATTAGATTGTTTTTGTTTTCATGTACTGGAACTATTAATAATACATGTAGGATTTTTTTTTCTATTTATGTAGACTTTTATTTTTATATACCTGACTTTTTGTTTTGAAAGTGAAACTCTTTATCTTTATATGGCAAGGAAACATATGCCACAGATATATTTCCTAGAGACTGCAAACAATCAACATATAAATGAATAACAATAAGATGTTTTCATGGATGACAAATTTATTGCATTTATTTTATAATTGCATATGTCGTCGCATATGATTTGAGACAAACATCTAATTAAAATGGTTATGCTTATATTTCTCAAAAGAATAAAGGCAGTGTTTGAGACAGATGAGAGTCTTCAAGCTCCTTCTGGTTACCTGTGTCCTTTACTGCTCCTGATTTAGGTCCTTCAGCCAAAGCGATGTGCAACCCATCCACGTATTGGCACCAGCTTTTAATGCATAGCTTGAAGCTCTTCCATTAGTCTTAATGCTTTTACACATATAACACTGCAGTTTGTAATCTATAAAGATAAAAATAGCATGATCAATGTCCTGCATTGTATCACAAGGTTTAGGGGGACACTGTTGTATAATGACCGTAGTGACCTAGAGAGGAAATAGAGAAAAAATTTGTTTTTATAATAAAAAAAAAGCGACTATGGAGTTAAAAAAGAAACAAAAATACATTAAAACCTGATTCTGCAAGCATTTGATGTTCGTATATTTACGTTTCCACATATTCTGTCTTTGAATAACGAATATCTTTTTGCCTTAAGGGAAAATTAAAAGTCCTTAACCTCTGTATCTACCTTTGATAGAATAATACATTCAAGAGCTAAAGCACTTAGAATGATTATCCCTTCACTTTGTCCATACAAACAGGCTCTAAACTAGCCGGAGAGCAGCGCTCCAAATGCCAATGACACAAGTTGGATTTGATAGTGACGTGCAACCCATAGCACAGTAATTTGCTATTCAGAATATGACAATACCATGATTTTATTGAAGGCTTAAAAGGAGGTTTTGACTGACAGCCCAGGATTTGACCATGCCCAGGATTGGTGTCTCTTAATGGCGGGCCATGAGCAGGTTGGCTTGGGCCAGATGTGAGCTGTCTGAATGCTAATGTACAAATGATGCGCTAGTGAGAGTTTATATTACTGCATTGCGTATACTGTTCACTGGCAATATGTTAGCTGTTCTATTTTTTTTATACATTTTTTAACAAACATGCTTATCTGCATACCCTGATCCCTCAGTAAGGAAGCTAATCGATTTATCATTTTGTGCAGTGGGACTGCTAGGTCAAGAGATGAGGCAACTCTCTGCTAGCCTGGTTGATGCACAACACACAAGTGTGGTTAGTAAATTCTGTCTTAGTGGGCACAGGTTAATCAACCATGTCAGATCTCTCCTGTGTGCAAGGGATGCTCAGAATCTGGCAACAAATACATTAATCTATGGACCTCACCTGCCTTGTGTCAACAATCCTGGCCGTTGGAGGTGGTGTAAAGGTGTGGGGAATGTTTAGACCTGTTAATATCTACCATTATCACTGGAATGCCACAAACTATCAAGTATTGTAGTGGACCAAGTGCATCCCTTCATGACTACAATTTACCATCTTCTGTTGGCTACTAACAGCTTGTTAATGCATCATGTCACAAGCAAAAGTCACCTCAAACTGGTTTTGTGAGTGTAGTGTTCTTCAGTGGCCTTCCCAGTCAATGGATCTGAATCCAATCGAACGCCTTTGGGTTGTTACAGAAAAGGAGATTCACAGCACGATACTGCACCTGAAAAATCTGACCCAGGGAATTGCTTCAAACTTCTTGCCACAATCCATGCCACAATGTATTTTGAGAGAAAATCCCTCCCTAATATTACTAGAATGCTTCTAGTATCATACTTCATGAGTGTACTTTCTAATACAAAAGAGTGGTTCCTGATTCTGGACCTTTTTGGGGACAATGGGCCTAATGAACAGGGTCCTCTTGGAAGCAGTGCCATTGGAGAGGAATGGTCACCATGGACACCACCGTCACTGGTGGGATGGCAGTGTGATAATACAGGGGCACTAGGGGTACCATGATTTGAGATCACATTGCATCAACCAGTTGGAACCGTGAGCCATCCCTGTGGCAATAAAAGTCTTACTAAGGGCAGCAGCTGCCTGGGCAAGTGGCATCTGCACACAAATGTAGTGTCTCAGACATGTTTGCCCAGGTGCAGGTGGACCTTTTCACTTATGCCAAGTCAGCTTATTGGTGATTGGGATTCCATCTAGTGGAGACAGACAGCCAGCTGGAACAGGATGCACAGGGCCATGATTGCACTGACTGTCTACTGAGTGCCTTTCTGGCTCTACCACTTATTTTTGCAGATTCCACAGAATTAGGCAACTAAGCCTCAGAGTCTTGCTTGTGGCTGTGATGTGGTCAGCAAGACCTTGATTCCCACTGCTACATTTGCAAGTGGCTGGAACACAGCTGGTGGCTGCCTTACCTCAACTGGTCAGTTACCTGAAATGGACATGAAGATTTTGAACACCCTTTGGGATGAAGCACAGACTGAGGATTGCAGCCTAATAGTTTGGGAAATGCTCCGGAATGCAAGAGACCCTAGTAAATTTGATATGTAGATGATATGTAAATTTGCCCTTTACAATATTCACTGGCATATCACATAGTGGTTGACATTGGAGCAGTAACTGTGTATTATTCATTGAGGAAAACTGACTCTTAATTGCCCATAGGAAAAGTTACAACAGTTTTGGATATTATAGATCCAGTATGTAGTAAGGCATGACTACATATAACTATAATCCTGTTTTAAATTAGTGAACTCTTGGGTAAAAAACTGTTGATGCACATAAATAATATGAGAAATCTCTACCTGTGGGAGTGCAAAACAAATCATTTATGCTGAATTTATCAGTAAATAAGGGGCTAAAACAGGCAATAGCAAACAAAATTCAAATGAAGTATTTAGCTGTTGGATGTCATTTCTTAATTAAATCAACATGCTCGTATCGGTTGATAAAAAGCTGTCTGGCATTTTTTTCAGCTTCTGCAAATCTAATCATATTCAGTCCATAACAAACACTGCTTTTAATAAAGCTGGTTACAATGGACAGGTTTATAAAGTAAAATGTAGTGCCAAATATCACATATATAACAACAACCTGCTTGCAGTGAGAAGATTATCAATGAAAAAAATGAGTGATATTTAAAAGAAACCTTCAGCATACCATATGTCACGTTATTTTCAGAAATAGGCTGGCTGTTCAATAAAATGTCCCAGACCACCTGCCCAATATGTCTGAGTGACTAAAATACAAGACATATTTGTCATTCAGACCTACATTCAGTCTTATCCACTCGTGAACTGTTCACCAAAGAATGATGTTAATAATCGACTAGCAACAGTACATCTGCTGCGGGCCTACTAAACATCACCCAACCGAGAGAAGATAATATGTTGAATCACTTTACATCTGAGCATTAGTGAAATCATCTCAGGTTGTCATTAGTACAATACCCATAAAGTCCCTGAAATAAATGTGCTGGCCCAACGCTTCTACTGGATAATCCTTGTAAATTTGCATTTAATGAACATAGTATTCTAATTTTCCTCATTTATGTGGCTTCCAAATTTGCTTAATCCAAAACCAATGAAGTAGCACTAAAACTGGACACGGTCTTCCCCTGGCTCCAGGTTTGTGTGCCAATGTACAACAAGCTTTGTCAATCTTGGGGAGCAATGGGAGTACGTGTTATCCAACACCTCCGTAATTAGCATTGAGAAAAGCTGAGGCAAACTCCTTCGGTAGAATCTGGCAAACCTACTAAGTTAAACCTGCTGAGTTCTTTCAGATTTCTCATTTCAGCCTGCATTTGCCTCTTCTAAATAAAAATGACAACGCATCGAGTAACATCTTCCACAGTTTATTCAAAAGACATAATCCACTGCCCATGGCCATGATCTGTGGTCTAAAATAAGAATAAATTAAGATCTGTGGAATAAAATAAATGTTAATATTGACCATTGTGTGTCGTTCAAAGAGCGAGGCAATGCTGTCAACCCTCATGCTAGTGTTTTTTCTTCTTACTTAGCTTCGTTAGAAGATACAGCAACAAAGATTGTCTTTGAGAACATTGTCTATAATCCACTGACGTATGTTAGATTTTTTATTTGTAAAGAATTTAAAAAAATTAAATAAATTAAAATATAAATTTGAGGTGTTGGTCTATAAACTGTCTCCATTCAGTTCCTAACCAGAAGCTAGGAATTTCAGCAATTTAAAGGTTAGATGGCTCCATAAATACATGTAGCTTTGGTTTACATCCGAATTCTTGGTTATTCAAGTGAAAAAGTTCAAGGTCTACCAAAGTCGATTTTATACTGAAGGATTCTAGTGCAATAATTTATTTTTCATACTGAATAAAATAATAAATAAAGCTACTATATTCTGGCATACTGGGGGCTGCATGCACCACAGATTTATACCTCTTCAGCTGGAAATAAACATAGTTTCCATTGTCATAATAGTAAATAAACTCTATAAGTTTTTGCATGCTAATGAGCTCGCTACACACTTGAAATGTGTAAGTTATTTTCGGTTTCTTTCTGCATTGGCTCTTGTTTTGTCTTGTCATGATATAACTGATATAACTCTGAGGAGACATTTTATATTCTGTCTGCTGCCTCACTGCAACAAACTGCTCTTTTTATTTATTTATTTTTTTACATCAAGAATCATTTGTTAACGTTTCATCATTTCCACTACCATATTTGTAGCTGTCCTGTTAGTATTGTGTAACCATGTGCTGGCTTTCTACCGGTCGATTTTAGACGAGTGTCATTGCAGTGCTCACACGACCAAGAAAATTTTTGGACACTCCAAGAAAGTAGCTGTCGGCTGTCTGTGGTCACAGAGGCTCTAAATCGGCTGTCGCTGAGCTTGTCAAATTATAATAATAATAAAAATTATTTACTGTATGAGGCAGGATCGTGCCTGCGACAGTAAAATCGGAACATGTATTTTACAGGGTAAACCCAGCTTAACTAAGATGTCTACTTATTGAGGCCCTTTTAATTGAAAATTCCTGTGGGGAAAATTTATAAAGTCAATACCATATCTTATAAATACAAGTGATACAAATTAGCTGTAAAGAAAAAAAAAAGGAGGAATTCTGTTCATAATTATTCGATGTACTGTATCCAATTAGTGTCGATAACCACATGGGCTGGGGCTTTTTTTTGTTTTGTTTTTTCTTTACCTATAAATATTAGAATAAGTACATATAAATATAAGAGATATATTAACAGAGTTTCTCTTTTGACTTTAATGGTGCAGATTTAATTAAGCCATTGACTTGTCAATGAAACCCTTAATAGCCTCATACATGTGATTATAGCCCTATTGTAATTACATAATATACATTGGACTATGTGGAATGCATAGATTATTCTGGTGTCAAATTATTATTCATGTTTTCTATGAATTATGCATTAACGTGTATATTTTTACTCCATTTTATACTTTTTCATAATTCATAAAAGCACTTTTGCAAGTACCAGCACAGTCAGCTCTGAGCTTGAGAAAAAAAACAAAAAAAACAAGCAGTTAAATATAGCATGAGACTAAAGCATGTATATGTCCCTCTGGTGTAAGGAGGAACAGTCTTGTGTGCCAAGCCGACTCAGCGACCGTAATGAATGAGCAGGCCCTGAATTGCTCGCCATATTAGATTTATCATCATATGCAGTTCATTTGCTTCAGGGTCAGGACTCAAATTAATTCCTGACTGAACTCAGGAGATGGGAGCGTGATGCAGTAGGATGGTATTTATGAACAATAGTAGCATATGCTTTGACTGGATGGATGGAGAATGATGTGGCTCCAGGTCACCAGATTACTCTCTAATTTTCTGCCTTTTGTTCACGTAACGATAATGAGCTACATTAGCTAGAGTTCTTCATCAGGAAGCAAGGTTTCATGAAACAGAGAACAGAGCTGTTAATACTTCATTAGGTTTTATAACCTCAGCGTTATAAGGTTCTAGCTGACATTTTGCAAACATCAAAAATAAGTTAACTTTATCAGTAGACAATACTGCATCCTTTTGTCATGTTGTTTAAAGTTTGTTATGGTGTATAAATAGTTATTGGTGTACTATTTAAGTTCTCCAAACTCACAGACATTTCTATTCGATCTTCTCATACTATTCTTAAAAGTATTCTCAAAATCTTCTAACCAATCATGATCCAGGATAAATATGGAGCATACATGGCCAGGGCCAAAAATATCCAAATCCTATTTGCATGCTAAAAAGGGGAAGCAGACTCAAGGCTTTTCAGCATGGTGAGCTGGCAGCGAAAGTAACTTTTAGCTATAAAAGTAAATGTATAAAACAGAATGGATTTAAATTATCTGTTTGTCTTACACTGTACAAACTTTCTGGCTTATTAGAAAATCTTCAGTGCAGCAGAAAGCTAATATTGTATCTTATACCAGATAACATTAGCGTTGAATATTTCTCGTATGCGACATGCTTAATAGCACATGCATATATGCTTGTATATGATTAAATATTCCACTGTGCCTGAAGGTCAGCTAATAGACTTTATGAGAAACATTCATACTTTTTTTTTTTACCCTAGAGTACTTTAATATGACCGTATTGTAAATGATTTCAATTCACTTGTGAGGTAAAATATTGTATGTTGTTTAGCGATAGCTAAGCGTATTGTAAATGTTTTGCTTTTTGGCAATTAAGAGAAAGAAAGAAAGAAAGAAAGAAAGAAAGAAAGAAAGAGGTTAATATAGAATAATTATAATATGACCTTGGCGCAAAATATCAATCTTTACTGAGCTGTTACATTTTTTTTTATGAGTTATTTAATGAGATTTAGGAATTGCTTCATAAGAAAGAGATTTTACAATAAGAACAAGAAATCCAAGCAGTATTTGAGTTTACTCAATAAGGCTCTATCTGGGTTTGGCCATTGTTTAAAATTCACTTTCTAAACGTCTTAATGGGATTGTGATACATTTTTATAATGGGAATATGTGATGACTGTATAGCGCTGTAAATATAGATTTTAGATTAATAAGAATTTAGATTTAGAGAGAAACCCGACTTAATACACAATTTAAAATACAAATATATTTAATTAATAGAATGTGAAACGGGCATTTAATGAATGTTTACATTTAAAAATTAAGAATTGCTCAAAGGTTTCCAGAGAAACAAGACATTCCAGATAGATGTCCTTTCATAAAATGTGTACCCAGTATCCCAGTGTGCCCAAATATCACTCACTGCATATAATGACTAACCTTTTGCTCTTTTTTGCTAAAAATTATCGAGTTGACTTTTTTTTTTCATATTGTACATGTCTTTTTCAATATACAAATGTATTGCAGTGCTGAATATGGAATCTTATGGAAATATTCACATGGCTGTGTTCAAAATGAAATCATACAACATTATTCTTTTGTTATAATGTTCCAGGAAATGAAACAAAATTTATTCCCAAGGACACAGAACTCGGCATTAGTTTAGCAGCAGCTGTTATATAAAGAAAGATTTCTGCAGTTCACTTCAAGGTTAGGTGGTCTCCATGGGAAGACAAGTGCATTCCTTTCCAAACAGATTTGTACATTAAAGTAGTGCTGTTTCATATGCTTTAAAGGTTACCCTGAATAGGGGCTTTGGGGTTAAGGATATTACTTGTGATGCGTTCTGACTAAACTGTAAGCTAAAGATCCATAGATTAAAAATAGACTGGGGTTAAAACTTCAAGCTCACTTCTACCTTGCACTAGGTGTGACATCTGCTGTAAACAACAGTACTCTATGAATTGGGTTTACATTGTACTTATGTGAGGTGGATAAGGATTTTTTTATGTACTACATTTTTTGTGGGGTCTATTTCTTGACGTGACCCCTCATTAAAAAGCAATGTTCATAGTAGGGACCATATGATAAACTACAAATAGACTATTTCATCTCATTCTATCATCCAGCATAGACATTTAATGCAAGGTCAGACATTAAAAAGAAAAAAAATCACTATTAATGAAATATTTTATTCAGTGCCTCAGGACCACTGTGACTCTGACTAGGATAAAAACGACACGGAAGATGAATAAATGAATGAATGTGTTTGTTATATAGGTTAGCATATTCAAAAGCAGATTATGTTTCAGTTTTTGTACCAATAAATTTGGTATTTGAGAGCCCAAACAGAAAATAACAAACGAGTATGAATGTAAAATTACTTGTTTTTGTTCAAATACAGACCGGCTGGTGAACCATATCACTCTGTCTGACAGAGATTGATTTCCAATTAATTTACACACTTACTGTGCCCAGTTAGAAGAATATAAGCCTTTATTTTGTCACATATACATTACAGCACAGTAAAATTCTTTCTCTGCATATCCCAGCTTTCAAGGCCGGGGCCAGAGTTCATGGTCAGCCATGATATAGTATTCCTGGAGAAGAAAGGGTTAAGGGCCTTACTCAAGGGCCTAAAAGTGGTGGCTTGGTAGTTCTGGGGCATGAACCCTGATCCTCCAATCAACAACCCAATGCCTTAACTGATTCAGCCACCACAGCTCAAGGTACTAAACATCTTAAAGATTCTGTGGTGTAACTGAAGAAATACATGTGTCATCTACTCTTAAACTAATTACTTCCAGTGTATCGTTTAAAATTATTTTATATCTGACTTACAGTTTAACTTATGACTAGGACAATTAGAGTCTGGATTCATAGCATGAATAGCTGAAGTGAAATGTTACCTTTAATCATCCCACAATGACAAAATTTCTATGTTAAAGCAGCAAAGTAAAAATACCTATAACTATCAGCGAAGTTCTGTATGTTTCTAGTGACATGTAATAAAACATGTCAGTCATTATAAATTTCAAGGCAATTTTTCTTTTCTCCATTAGCTTCCTGGGTCATTGGTGTTGGAAATACTAGGGCATATCGGCCCAGGGTATTTTACCTCCACACCACTAGAGGGAAGCAATCCAATAATATTAGGACTCTTCCTCTATACTCATTTCCTGTTGGTTCACTATATAAAAGGGAAGGTCACAAGCATAAAATGGGAAGTTTTGCTGATTGGACTTGTTTGTGTTCTGAGCAGTTATTTGTTTTGGGCTTATTGTGCTTTGGGTCGTGCCTGGCTTCTGGATCAACCTTTTCTGACTTGATTTATATGCCTATCATCGTTGGGCTGCTCAAAACTCTATTTTTTGTATTGTGGTGTATTTATTGGTTTATAAGGGTGTTTTCATGCCTGGCTCTTTTGGAGCATTTGTTTTGGAACTTGGTGTGTTTCTCCCTTGGTTTAGTTTGTTTAGACAAATTTGAACACAGAGATTTCACTTGGATTTGCACCAAAAACAACTGAACATGAACAGTTCAATGTGACCCAACAGACCAACAAATGGACCATTTTAAAATGACTTTTAATGGCTCTTCTCGGAAACAGGTGAATTTTTAATATGTTGCCACAGTGAACCTTGACTACATCTAACGAAAGCCACGATAAGCTTGCAGTGCTGTTAGCGCTCTGTCTTGATGGAGCTCCTCTATAAATGGCACCCCAGAACATATACAGGTACACTCTGATCATTGAGTTCATTAACAGTTTAGTACATGTGAATTGTTTGAACACAATCTTGTAGAATTTTATAAAGTTTTGCACTTGGAAAGCAAACAGCCGAGGAGAAAACACAACACTAACAGTTTCAGTCCCCTGTTTTTGACCACAGAGCTACATGTCTGGAAACATGCTAAATATCCTGCCAACGGTTTTTAATCTTCCATTTTACAATAATACAAAATATCCTGTGAATGTTTTAAAAATCAACCTGGACCAAGATTTTCTTTAGATTGTGCAGACTGTATTATACTAGCTTTGGTTCCGTGATTGTTCAAAGGAGCGTAGTAATAATCAACTATATTTTGTTAGCGACCAACCAGGGCCTAGTTTTCTAAAGGTATTATAATGATAATGAGATTATTATACAGAGCATGTGAGACACTATCTTCCACGCTGAAACATGATGAAATTGAAATACGTGCCTTGCAATTCGGTTTTTCTAATTTGTTTGCTCATGCTGTATTTTTGTTATTCCCAAAAGAAAATAGTGTGTCTGCCATGTTTATGTTAGCGCTGTTAAAATGGTCTTTAACAGTAGGAAAATTTCACTGAATCTAAATGTAAGTTCGCTCCTAATAACAAGAACTGTATTTGCTCACCATTTTTCAGCAACATTTAACGTCATTAATAAAATATCCAGTGCGGAAGTGTGGAAAAAGCAAACATTGGGCTAAAACGTGTCGAATTACTGCAGCTTTATGAGGTAAAAAAAAAAAGAAAATCAATGGAAATGTTGCTTCAGGCGGGAGATGAGGGAGCTGGGTAGACTATAGGATTAAAGTGCTGCTGCATTAGTCTTTTTAGCGAGACATGAATTCACATTTGCTGTCACTATCAGATGGTAGTCGAATGGCTTTGTGGGTAATGTATTAAACTAGCTTCAATGAAAGTAGCTTAAATTTAAACTCATTTCATTACAAAGACCTTGCGCAGCACTGAAGATGACATGTTAAGACTAAAGATTAATATGTAAGAAGTTCTGAGTGGATTTTTACGTCTCAGTGTTGTGATCGCTTTAATCTTTTACAAAATGGGTAGGGATCGTCTAAAGCAACAACAGTTTTATCCGATTTTCTACAGTTTGTGTAGAGCTTGTGCATTCACTAACATTGTCTCTCTCTCTGTATATTTGTTGAAGTTGTATTGTGTTGGGTTCGCTCGCTTCTCAGTGTTTACAGTCATATTGTCCTCTAGTTGTCCTTATTTTTGCCTGTTCTTAGTTTACAAGTGCTTACCCAATTATATTCCTTTAGTTCTTGTAAAAATGCTTAGCAAGTATTGTTTACTTTATACTTGTGCTAGCATCTCTCTGAAAAATGAATCTGCCATATTGGCGTAGTCAGACCACTCTTATTAGTTACAATTAAGGATGAGGTTTGTCTATGACACTGGACTAGGTATGCTAACAGCAGGAGAGCAGCGTAACAGTCTTGCGTAGCACATTTCTAGCGGCTTGAAAGAATTCATTCTGGTAGAAAGAGACTGCATAATCAGTTGGTATGAAAGAGATTCAGTAATCCCATCCATTTTCTACAGGGTTTTATTTTTTTTGTAACCTATATAGTCTTATTAGAAGTGGGCATGAGACATGTCAGATAAAAAGTTATAGATGGTTCGAGTTCTAGCGGTGGTAGATTTAGAAGTCGTAGCTTCTATCCATCCCTGTGACATCTACTGAAAAAATTCTTATTAATTAAAATTCATCCTGAGATTTGAATGAATTGTTTTTTCTTCTTCTGAGACAAAGCGTGTGCATATCCTGCTGGTTACACTGGTTTAAAAAGGTCAAAAAGAAATTGTTTTTTTTTTTTTTTTCTTCCAGAGAGATAGAGGAATACACTTATCATAAGTGTAGATTGCATCAGAGCTTATCGCTTTATCCTGTGTGAATTATTTGGGCAAAATGATCTCCAAGGAAACACACATTCCATAAATATCTCATTATTAATTACCTGAATACACTTATTATGGTTAATGAATTTTGACACCATATGGATGAATTCTTCCAGTTCTCGGGAAGCTGTGGCAATAATTTTCCTTAAATGCATTGTGTCCAGAAGCATCATACTGAGGTTGAGCTGGCAGCTAGTTTATCAACGTGATCGCTCCTGGAATGCTGTGCATAACCAAGCTGAATGATAATTGACATTTTCAACATTGCATGTATCCTCCTCTACCTCCCAGCCCCCCAAAAATGAATAATTTCAGCTCGAAATGTGGTCAAATGAGTCATATTTCTGTGCAGTGACAGTCCATAAGTGTAGTCTGAAATGCATTTGCGTTCAAGTGAGAGGCCTCCACTGTCAGAATAACAAACTCCAGCAGGAACTCTAAGCCTCAATTACTGCAGATTTGGACACCAAAATTTCCAAATGATGGCCTAGTTTTCTGTTTCAAATTGCATTCGACCCCAAGGTTAAATATGGATTTGTGGTGTGTATATATAAAGTATCATACAATCAGATATTAAATGAATATATAACGAGCACAGATCACATTTGGACCACAGCTGTCACAACTGGCTAAATTGCTCCACTTCTTTCATATAAATATTTAGGTCAATTCTTAATAGGTGTGTATTCCACTGGCAGTTTTAAGGCAATGCTTCAGCCCACATTTGTGAGTTGTGTTTTTTTTTTTGGAAAGCTATGTAAATCTGTCTTATTAATGATAAATAGTAGTAATTTAGCTGCGTTGGCCGAATAGGAAATGTGTATGAAAGCAATAAAGGACGAATAAGAAAGGAGAAAGAATGAACAGACCCAGATGAATGAGAGGAATTGATCAATGTCATATTTATATTAATAAAGGTCATAGCACTACACAGACTATCGTTTTATTATCTCTAATACGCCGGACTCGATTAGTAATTAGCCAGTGTGGTTGAGCAGTCAAACCACTGGATTATTCATGGAGATGGTCATTCAAGAAGTGAGGTTTAGGAATCTTATATAGTATAGACGACTACGTCAGTGATTCTGCATAATCGTCTCCCCTGCAATTACAAAATAGCCTGCAGCATCACATGCAAGCAAAAATTTTGCATTCTGCTTGTAGAGCTCCCTGGGTGATGAGTGAAAGCCTCTCTTTCTCCACTTAGCTCAAGTATTTGAGTGTTTTTTGTTGTCTTTTTTTTTTTCCGTTAACACGCAGCAATTTCTTTCTCTCACAGCAGTGGTCATATCAAGCCCAATGGCTACGAGTACAAAGGTTTTTTAACATTGTTGTTGTTTTCCTATAGCAGGAAAAATCTGTTCTGGGTTAATGTTCACCTAAGCAAGTCAACAACCTACAATTGACCCTCTCAAAATCATCATTAAGAGTAGCCCTAATGATTGAATCGTGGCTTAAATCTATAAGCCAGGCTTGTTTCAAGACATTAAATAGGGCTTGCTGTACATGTCCCTCACTGACCTTGAAAAAAAAAAAAAACAGAAAAAAGCAAAGTAGCCTCAAAGGATATTAGAGAGGTTGCTGAATGCTAAATAGATTTCGCACCTACTTGCAAATAAAGGACTTTTTTTGTTGTTGTAATTATAAATGTTTTCTTTTTTTAATCCTACAGTTAGTTTTGCTTAGTGTGTCCCCAACACGGGAATTCACAACACTCATTAACTGAATGAAGCTATGTCTTGCTTAGGTCAGCTGAAGTTTAAAGAGAAGTCGCAAAATTAGTACCGGCATGATTGGACCATTTGGAAGATCTGTATATATTTTAATTAAGTCTTATCACACACAATTTCCTCTCTAGGCCCGTTAGTCGTAAAAAGAGGAATGACCTGTGGAAAATTAAGAGATAACCTGGTTAATCCAACTGAAGGCATTTTATTTTAATATCATTCACAGTCATGAATCTGCCTTTAATGGGATCCTGCTTTATAACTGTAATGAACACGTAATATGAATATGCAGGAATGAAATGAGCTAAGGACAAGCTGATATTCCCTAATATAGTGAAGCTGCAGCGAGGTTGATAATAGATTAGGTTATTGTTTCTTCTTCAGATGTTTTTTTAAAAAGTTTAAAATAATTTGTAATAAATTCATGAACAATGGATTCGTCATTGGAATTCGTTAATGGCTTACTTAGAAAAGACTAGCGGGTAAACACTTTGCTAATGAACTCAATATACACAAACACTTTAAGGCTTGCTTTCATATTTGAATTGAATAGACCCTAAAGTTTCCAAAAAATACTTCAAACCAAGGGCGTAAGTTTGATTTTGACATTGGTGGGGAGATAAATAAAAGTCAGTGCTGACTGGATATTGGTAGGGACATGTCCCTACTGTTCCTACTGTCCCTACCCAAATCAACACACCTTGCCTGTATAAACATTACACGCTTCAAACAACTGAATATAGCTACAGCCTACATTACACGTTAGTGAAAAATACAAAGCCAATCATAAAGTGACTTGGGTTAGAGCGGTGAAACACAAGAAAGGCAAAGCCAATCCTATTAGAGAAGCGAGTTACGGAGGCGGGATTCGTTGCAGAGAACGAGATCTGTTAACAGTTTGTGTACCACAAATTGTGCTATTTTATAGAATGTGGTTGAAAAAAACTCTTTTAAATGAATTTTGATAAATAAATGTTAAATTAAGTAAGTAATATTTAAAAAACAAGCAAGACACAGATGGACGTCAGTGGTTATACTGTATATAAATATAAATTAATTGTTTGTTTGAATTATTGCTAGGGACATTTCAGTGTTCCCTGGATATTTTGACCAAAATTGACGCCCATGCTTCACATTGTTTCGGGTTATACGTCTTGCAAAAGCAGAAACTGGCACATGAACAATAGACTTTATGTATCAAGCTGGATTCAATCATATTTACTTGTAATTCATTTGCAGAAGTATTTAAAAATTATGGTATTCTGTGAGGGCTGCTAAGTTTTGTGTAAATTCAAGTATAAGGAGATTCACTTATGTAAACCTGAACTATTTAGGTTTTACACTGTGGAAGCGGTGGTGCGAGAGTACAATATGCCGAGGATAGAGTTAGGTGGAAACAGATGATTCGCTGCGGTGACCCCGAATGTGAAAAGACGAAAGTATAAGAAGAAGAAAAAGAAGACTGTTTAAGTAGTGAAAAGTATATACTGTAGATTACGCTGCACAGTAGAATTTCATATAAAATAGTGAAACGTAGTCATTGGACATTATAGATGTGAAAGAAAGCAGAAACAAATCCATAGGTTAAGACAAATAACAGAAGCCATATGTGTAGCTATGGTAGCTATTCACTGCAATGGCTGAGTTACACCAGAATTCAGAAACACACGTCATGTCCAGGAGGTGCTCACTATTTATTTATCATGTTTATTCCCTCTTTAGAGAGTAGGGAAGTATTTTCAGGACAATTTTCAAAACTAACAAAACAAGTTGTATTTGCAATTGTGCTTTCTGTGGACACAAATTCTGACATAATTCAATTGAAAATGAAAATCATGCATTGCTGTTCGCATTTTCGTTTGCACATACTGGCAAATTTTAAATGGAAAAGCGAAGTCCATTTGCAATTGCATTGCCCATGTCTTATGAGTTATGACCCTGTCATTTCGAAATAGCTATAACAATTACCCGGTTTGCTATTTCAGTTCCTTGGCTTGCGTATGGAGCCTGCCAAAATTCAAATGGAATCGCAATTCCCTTTGCATTTGCATTTTCAATGCCTTGCACAAAAACATGTCAATCACTGTAGGGGGTGGGAGTATACTGGACTACGGTGCAAGTTTCTATCTGGAAGTGACGTCAGTCAAAATCGACTGAATCTTAGAGCACCTTGCACCTCGAAGACCAAGAAGGAAAATGTGCTGAACACCCCCCCTCTGTTTTTGATTTACTTGATAACCTCCAGCACAATTATATGTTCAGCACATTTTCCTTCCTAGCCTGATGTCACTTCCAAATACAAACACGCCCCTTTGGTAAACTTCCCTAATGCAGTTTTGTGAGAGTCACTAAATTTAAATGAACTGTGCCATGAGGACCGTTGGTCATTTTGAGGTCATTTGGTATTTATATATGTACAAAATAAGCCTGCAGCTATGAAGAACATAATCAACTTAAACTTTTATGGAAAAAAAACAAAAACTGACATCTTTTTTTGGTGTGGCCGCCAAAAAAATCTATACACAGCTATATTAAATGATTGATTATGAGACGCGGTGTCCTCACTAGAGTGTCTGGAGTGTTGCAGTTACTAGGCAGGAGAAGAAGCATAAAGAAGAATTTAGCGTAGTTGCCATGGTATATAGAAAATGAGGGAACATTATGAATAGGTTTTAAAAGAAAGGCTATGGGGTTTACTGTCATGGATGCCTATAGAGGTTTAACATAATACACGATATTATATTGTTGCTATTGCCCTATATATAGGTGTGTATGTACTATGTCACTGACACCATCTTACCTTTTGTCTTTTTTAAAAACGAGTGTTACAGTACAACTGTCCTCGATCTCCCCAACCAAATTCAGCTGGAGGACGATGATGTGTGACAGATTTATTCCTGTGCGTCCTGGGAGAACACTTTTGAACTGCTGTTACATAAGACTTTATGAATTGTCTATTAACTGCGCTCTACTGGGCTCATAAAAAAGGCATAAACCATTCTGGGCTAGACATGAACAGAATATATTTACCAAGTAGGCCTGTAAGATGGTTTATGAGCTTTTTACACGTGGTTATGAACGGGTACGTAAAGAGCGCGTTTAGTGTTGTGCTGGCGTGTTTTAGCGTGGGTTGATCTCTAGCAGATTTTTTTTTCCCGCCGCTGCTGCACGATAAAAAGAAAAAAAAGAAAAAAAGGGAAGAAAAGGGAGAGAAAAAAATCGCGCACTCTCGTTTCCCGCGTGCGCTCACTCAGCGCTCCAGTTCCGCTCCAGTCCAGATCTGTGAGCTGCAGCTGATGGTCCGTCAGTCTCCCTCTGACCTAACCACGGGTAGAACATCTGCTCTTCCTCTGTTCTCGGGAATATCAGACTGCGTTGCGCTTTCGACTCTAACGATGCGCTTTGCAGTTTGATAAAACGGAATTTTCAGTGCAGTGGTGGTTTCATCAGAGCATCACTGAAGACGCGTTTGGTGAAGCTCTGCGTCATTCCTTCATATCCAGCTCATCTAGGCGAAGGCGTCGGAAGTTTTCTAGGAATATCCAAGAGGACATTGTTTGGTTTGGAATAAAAAGCGCTTTGACTGGAAATTTGAACTCGAGACAAGCCGCTGATATCGGACACGTTTGAATTTTTTTGCGCTCTCGGTTTAGTTGGGGAAGTTTTTGTACGGCAACAGCGGGAAAGAAAAAAAAAACAAAACAAAACATGGGCTTATGTGGTTATGTAGTTATGCCCTGGAGATGCCTGGCAGTTCTGGCTCTGAGACTGCTCTTCCTTGTGCCTGCAGGAGTGCCAGCACGGAGCGGAGACTCTTATTTAAAGGACAACATCACGGTGAGACAGGGGGACAGCGCCGTCTTAAAGTAAGTGCTTCCTTCTCTTCACATTTCTGCTGCGATGCCGCGCGCGAAGGAAAGGTAACGCTGAGAAATGAGCTCGTGCGTTTATACTGTTTCTTCTGTCGAAGAGTCGATTCGATTTTTTTTGGAATCTCTGGACTCATTGAGATGAGTGAATCAGTGTGTTTAAAAAGATTTTATTTAAGAATTAATATTTTAAAAAATATGTTAAGGATGTGCGTTGAGGATCTTTAACAGACGATTTCTTGCTGGAATCTCGAAGCTGCTGAGATGTGTGTGATTGCATAAGAACTCTAAGGACAAATCTTGTGTACCATTTTGGTACAATACGCCACACACACACACACACACACACACACACACACACACAAAAAAACGTCCTTTGGTTTTCTCTCCCACCCTTCTCTCTCTCTCTCTCTCTCTCTCTCTCTCTCTCTCTCTCTCTCTCTCTCTCTCTCTATCTATCTCTATCTATCTATCTCTGTCCTTGCT
>JAOTRN010000008.1:5848398-5869865 GCA_028566695.1 Bagroides melapterus | reverse complement strand
ATAATAATAATAATAATAATAATAGTTGTAGTAAAAAAATAAAAATAAAATAAAATAATAATAATAATAATAATAATAATAATAATAATAATAGTAGTAGTAAAAATATATAATAATAATAATAATAATAATAATAATAATAATAATAGTTGTAGTAATAAAAATAAAATAATAATAATAATAATAATAATAGTAAATAATAATAATAATTTTGCTTAATCTAGGTTGCTTTAAACCAGATGAGAAAAGTAAACACAAGGGCACAATGTTGATAAATCCTGTTTGCTGCCTATTTGATTAGACTGAAGACAGCCTGTTAGATTTTTCCGAAGGCAGCGGCTGCTTCTAGTGTTGTGCTTTTGAACAAAATCCAGCAGATCAGCCCTTGATGACACCAGTGCACAAAAGCTTTATCTTGACAACTTGCCAAAAGAAATGCCGTTGTTCAAAACCGTTGAGAAGCCAACATTCATCGTTAATGTCTGTCTGTGGCAGTATGGAATTAATATTTCAATGCCTTCAAATATTTTAAGAAAATGGAAATTTGAAGCACAGTTAATTAAATAAATTCGATATCCTTAGTTTTACAGTGTAGTTTTACAATAGTCAGTATTATGTGTGAAAGACAATCACCCGAGGCTGGTTAGTCCTGGTGTGATATATATCTGGAGGGACTGTTGTACTTAAATGAACAGCACGTTTTGTTTTGTTTTTTTTGTTAGTGAATTATATAACATTGTCTTTTGGGCTGCCTGAACAGAAATAAACAGGCTTCACATCATCAGTGGTGGTTGTGAATGTGTCCCTAAACACTTGTTCTCGGAACCACCCGTAAAAGCAATATTTATAATGCACGATTTCCCTTAATTGTTCCCTTCTGGAGTTTAAAATAGATTCAGTTGATGTATTAACCATGTAAACCAGTGATGATTCAGACGTGCTGTAGTCACCTGTGCGTATACAAGAACACCACTTTTTTTCTCTTGAACTTTTTTATTTATTTTTATTATTATTATTGCTATTACATTAATATAAATTTCATAGCATTTTGGTCATGATGGTATGTTTGGTTTTAGAAACGATAACAGCTTATAAGACAAGAGTGATAAAAGTAACTGTACAACAATAAAATAAATCATCTAATCAATAATCCAGTCAGATATTTGTATTTAATTGATTGTATTTAGGGGGTCATGGTGGCTTGTTGATTAGCACATTTGCCTCACGCCTCCAGGGTTGGGGGTTCCTGCCCCCGCCATGTGTGTGTGGAGTTTGTATGTTCTCCCCGTACCTCTGGGGTTTCCTCTGGGTACTCTGGTTTCATCCCCCGGTCCAAAGACATGCATTGTAGGTTGATCGGCATCTTTATATTGCCCGTGTGAGTGTGAATGTGGCCCTGTGATAGACTGGCGACCTGTCCACGGTGTACCCTGCCTTCGCCTGTAGATGGCTGGGATAGGCTCCAGCTGATCCCTGTGACCTGGGTAGTCCCGGAATAAGCAGGTATGGACAATGAATGAATAATTATATTTAGTCAAGTCAAAAAGCTTTTATTGTCATTTCAGCCGTATACAGTATAGGTTACGCAATACACAGTGAAAAGAGATGTTTCTCCAGGACCATGATGCTACATAAAACAATAGACAGAGCTACGTAGAACAACACAGAGCTAAGAACTTACTGTAACTAAGTTAGTCCTAGCCACATAAAGTGCATCTGTGCAACCTAGTGCAAACAGAGCAAGACAAACAATACAAAACACAACAAGACAATACACAAAAGCAGCAACGACTAAGTGCATGTGCAAAAGTAGAGGAATTAAATATTTAGTAATTTAGGAATTTAATGATAGAGATGAACAGACTCATAGCTGTTGTTTATGTGGTGGAACAATATTTAGGTCACATGACTTGTATATGTATATATGTGTATGTATATATATATATAGTGCCCTATATTGAATGAGAAAACAGTTATTTCATTGCCTTCATGGTGCACATATACAGGGAGTGAGAAGCAAAAGATCTTTTTTACTGAAAAGAAATGAACACCAACATAATGAACAAATGCGCGCGTATCCAAATTATTCAGGCCACTCGGAAACATGACTCAGATTCAGAAATAGCTGTAGAAAAACGGTAATAATAAGCAGTTTCTCTGTGTCGAGTCTTTCAGAAAGATGTGACCCCAGGCTCACGATTGCTTTCTATTGTCGCATGCTTCCTAGATTGTTAGATGGAGTTCATATATGAACTTGACTCAAAGGGAAACCACAGAAGGTGGGATGCAGTAGCATTTATTTGCCATCCAGTCTGACTAAAAACAGACTCTTTACATTTTCATTATGCTGTTTTCAGCACGGTGACACGGCAGGTAGAACTGCTGCCTCACAGCTACAGCGGCTCCAGTATGATCCTGAGCATGGATTAATGTCTGGGTGAAGATTTGGATGTTCTACCTGTGTTCATGTGAGATTTGTCAGGGTTTCTCTGGGTTCCTCTCACCTCCCTAATACATGCTAGTCGGTAGACCGGATACACTAAATTGTTCATAGGTGTGAAGGAGTGTGTGATTGTGTTCATGCATGGTGGACTTATTTGGACTGGCTTCTCATCCTGGGTGTATTCCCATCTGGTGTTTCGTAGGATTGGCTCCGGAACCACCGTGAATCTGTTTCAACTGTGAATTTGACCAGGATAAAGCAGTTATGAAAGTGAATGGTGATGATGAATTAATGATTTTAGATACATTTGTTCTGCTTTTTTTAAGTTTAATGTATGAAATAATTGGAAAATAAACAGATAGCTACCAGCCTTTTTTTGACCTCTCATATGTGCTAACTGCACATGTTATAAATCAGGGGAATACCTTTTTTTTTTTTTAACCATATTTGCACCATAAAGGCACTTTCAGTTGGACGACCTTTAAGAAATATCATACAAGTACATGTTTAAACCCTGTGGCCATATTATAGCCTTAAGTAGGTGTAGCAAAACACTAAACTATTGGCACTAGACTGTTTTTTTTTGTCAGTTAGCAGATTCATATTAATTGCTTTTTACTTCATAAAAGAAATAAATTACTGAAATTCTCCAACATATGATTTGCATTGAAATCCACAATTTTTATGCATTTCTCTGGCTAGTGGAAAGAATGTTACTTTTACATCACTTGATATTGCTGTTGATATAGTAAACAAATCATATCATATCTTTTTTGGTGTTATGAAGAAAAGTAAGACTTTAATGTACTTATAATGGCTTTAATGTCAGATTGCATCATTCAGAACACTTGGCCCGAATCACCTGTACTAAAAGAGACAGAGACACACTGTGGTTTATATTGCCTTCTCTGTCCCCTTACATTAATGAAATGAGGGGAAATTAAAGAGAAAAAAAAAATTAAAAAGGGGTTAATATTCCACCAATCACACGGAACGGTGTCTGCTGCACCAAACCAGGCAACCTTGCAATATTTCACTTTAGTGCCACTCAATCTTAGATGCTGTAATGAAATCAGCACAATTGCAATTCTTGACATTTGACTTTGAAATCTTAAATCAGCGCACTACATTAGGTTTAGTATGTGCACTGGCACTTAAGTGTCTCTCGGAATCTCATTTCTTTTTTCCGTTTTCCACTCGAAGTCCTCCCTCGTGTGAATTAGATGTGTCATACCATCTGTCAGCCCAGAGTGTTGCTCTTTGCACCTCTCGAGTGGACCTTAATTCTGTCTGTGACAGGGCCCATATGACAGCGAGCTTCCTTTTCCGCAAAGTGCTACCTGATTCGAGCAGATGTATTTTTTTTAAACATTTATCCCAAACTGCAGAGCCACCTGTCTCTGTTCCCGATGCCAAGGTCCATATGCTGGCTTTTTTTTCGAATTCTTTAAAAACTACTTGTCACCTTGAATGTTAGAAGTGCAGCCCGTGTTAATAGACATATCCCTAAACAAAGTACAGGTCATTTCATGTCAGAACACCGGCACTCAAGACTGTCGTGGATTAATATTTTTTTTCCTTTAGGCATTAGATTTAATCCAGAGAAATCTTCCCGAACAAATACTTTCCAAGAATATAACCGAGCGGTCGAGGTTTAAGATGAGAAATAGGGTCAGGGATGCCAGCAGGGATCTGAAATCCTGGGATTTAAATACTCAACATGTCAGTCAACTAGCCAGTCGCTGAAGTACTGCTGCCCTGCACAATTTTATATGCACCATGACTCTTCTCTACAAGTTATCATTAGATATAAAAGTGTTCGTTTGTAACAGCAACCACCAATCGTAATTAATTTCCTAACCATGAGGCGGATTTGGAGTGAGCGTTTTAGTAGTGCCAAAGGAAAAGGTCAGAGAAATCAAATCATTTGAGAACCCAAGAACTCCTTGAATCTCCTAATTTCAACATTTTAAGTGAAAGGGATTGAAAGGGCTCTTAGCTGGTGGAGGAAAGTTATTACCATGGTTTGGCTGTTTGCTCTGTGCGTGATTGTGTCAGGAATTTGACAAGAAAAGAGCTTTTTGGAAAGCCTTAGAAAAGATTTAAAGCCAAGAGCAAGCGCTACGGTGCTAAATTTAGTCCAGCGATCCATGTGTTTCTGATTTCACACGAGAATTCGATGCTACAGGACCTCTGGAACATCAACTAATTAAACTTTTCTTTTTAATTTCATATTTATGTTCTACCCTAGTGTTAATATTTGATGACATTTTTCCTAAAGGGAATAACAGCAGTGAGTCTCTACCAAGGTCAAACAAGCTTGTTGAGGGAGCTCGGACTGCATGCAGAAAATTTCATTCTTCTATTCAGCTCAATTCAGAACATAGAGAGTTGAAACCTGAGGATCTGAAGACGGAGGTCATCGTTGCATATTGCTGCTTTGTGTTCTTGCAACAATCTCTGTGGTAATATACATATTTGCATATCTATGATGAGGTTTTACTCTCCTGGAAGAAGAAACCTGGTCTGTGGATAAAATATCCAGGTACTGGTTCAGTAATCTTCTCAATAGCCGCTGGACCATCTGCTGCAACTTCAACACATTATTAATCTGCCACCATATTTCAGTGGTATGGATGATTTTTTTTGTATTCAGTCTGTTCATGTCTATGTGAGCTAAAATGTGAGTATTTTCTCCAATTGTTTCTTTAGTTGTTTCAGTAGAGACTTTATCTAAGGTTAATTTTGTTCAATCGTTTTTTTTGTTCATCGACAGTAACTCTAGAATTGACAGCAGGCTTTGTGTTATATTGGTTTTCCCTGCTTACAATTTTCTTTTCTTTTTTTTTAAATCAGCCAGAAATCGATATAAGCAGTAAAAAAACAAACAAAAAAATCCATTTATAATGCTTAAAGATCAGCTGTCTAATATATACATATCCAACATTTTTGTTGATCTGTTGCTCAAAGTGTCTGAATGTGTCTGAGTCCTGACAGAAGAAACCACCAGCATTATTTCCTTTCTATTTATCAATGCCATTAGAATTCCTGTTAAAGATGTTAACTATATACATGTCTAAGTTTCGTTTTAATTAATGTACACTATTTTATATTCAGGAGTTTGAAACAGGGGGCATGGTGGCTTGGCGGGTAGCACTTTTGCCTCACACCTTCAGGGTTGGGGGTTCGATTCCCGCCCCTACCCTGTGTGTGTGTGTGGAGTTTGTATGTTCTCCCCGTGCCTCCAGGGTGTACCCTGCTTTTGCCCATAGATGGCTGGGATAGGCCCTAGCTGATCCCTGTGCCCTGGGTATTCCCGGAATAAGTAGGTATGGACAATGAATGAATTCAAAACAAAAAAGACTGAGTGCGGTGATGATGTGAGGTATCAGGGAAATGGGCAGAGCATCCAGGTGGTGTTAGGTAATATCAGATATTTCTGTCAGTGGGCTCATCTTTTGTGTCCCGGGGGAAAGTACTGCTCATTTTGCATGTTTCTTTTTAATAAGTTGTTAAATCAAAATGTTGAATTGTTTTCATGTTCATGTAGAAACCACCAATCAGACCCCATGCAGGATAACATTTCTTGATTTTATTCAAGTAAAACACTTAAGAACATAACTTGATCATGATAGAAATTAGATATGAATAAAAACCTGAAATCAAAACCCAGCATGGAACAGCGACTTGACAGGGAAGCGTACACAAGAGCAGGTATATATAGAACAACATGAAAAAGGTGAGGTAAAGTAACGCATGACAATCACGTGAATTTAAACAAACTTTAGCAAAGCATCTGCCAGCATCCCCTCTGGTGGTCTGGCAGAATTCCCAGCAATTCCTTGCACAACATGCACAAGGGTTGGCAATCTATTCTAATATAATAGAATCTGAGTACATGTCGTAGAATTGTAATATCGCATACAGACAATATTGTTATATCTCACAGGCCTAATTGACACTGGCAGCGCGAATTAAATAATATAGAATTAGATGTGGCGGTGTAATTTGTGTAAGAAACACTAAATCATAGTGGTTAGGTAATTAAAATGATAGGGAACCATATAGCACATGATAACAAAAGCCAGCTATTGCTATAACAGTGAGGTGAAATGCAGATCCATTAGTTTGCTCACAAAAATGAGGGAATTATAAAATTAATTTCACCTTTGTGTTAATATTATGGGCTACTTTTTGCTCTGTTACTTGTTCAGCAATTTTTGAATCCACCCTATTAACACAAGCTCACGCTGGTGTGGCCATAATTTTGTGTTCACTACTCTAACTTGTATACGTCAAATCTGCAAAAGATTTATTTATTATTCTGTTATTTAAACCCTTCCTCCCTAGCGAGCCAGGACAGAAATGATAAATCCTTTCTTAATCACACAAAGCCTGAATGTATCTACACATGCAGCACAGCAGAAGTATGTGAAGAAGCTCAGCAACTAAGACTACAAAGAACATTTCCACCTAAACAAAACACAGTTCTAAAACCAAGCGGCTAAACGGACAGACAGACAGACAGCGTATAAACGCTGTCACGCAATAAATCTGACCAAAACTGAACCAGAAACAAAAAACCCTTTTTTTTAACTGCAAATATAATGATAATTTTGTAATATATAAATGTATATACATACTTATTTTAAGTAACAAAATTATTCAAATAAACCTGGAATTTTAAATTTAGCACGAGGCTCAAAAATAGGCCTAGGTTTAAACAGGTTTAACCTCAAAAGTCTATGAGGTTTTAGGAACGTCATATAATCAAAAATTACAGATATTATATTTTTAATTAGATTTTTTTAATTTAAGTTAAAAATATTTTATTTGAATAATGGATTAAAAACAAGTTATGTCCTTTTAAACTAGTACATTTAAACTAACCCTGTCCCTATACCTGCACTCTCCCATATGAAGGGTTTCTGACATTTTTCTTTAATATTGTTCAAATTTAATGATTCATTATTAAATATGACATACAGTGTTTAAATCCATTGATCTTTCTGGCTATTAAATAACAGGCCGGCCTGGGTCAAGTATAAAGAGAAAGTTGGTTAATAATTTAAGCATATGAATTATAGAGGTTTACAAGGTAAATTAAGCAAATTTGGTAGGAGATTAGTGGGAAGTGGAACTGTAACATTAGAACTAAAAGTTATGGGTTGAGATAAATGTGATCTTCCATTTTGTTGAAAATAAAAGATCACTTCCTGATGCATTTTAATGCCAAAGATGGCAGCTGACATTATGGATGGCATTAATGTGTTCCCTGTTAAACTGTGGAACGTCATCAAATTACACACGTATGTCAGCTAAGGGAATAGAATTGTCCTGTTAGTCAGACGATCCAGGATTTTACAATTTTGCCATCACAGAAATGAATGTAAACCAAGCAAATTCTGTTATATCCAGAGGAGCCTGCAATTCTTTCAAAATTTACTGCAGATTATCTACAGATTTGGGCCAAGCCGCATCGTTTGACATCATCACGACATACAATCATCCAAAGCTCCCTTCAAACATAAATACAGCCATTCTAAAAAGTAATTCCATATGTGTCTTCAGTGGTAATAACTTGAAACAAGAATGCTGTGATTTTCCACAAAATAAGGCACAAAATATATCCTAGCTGAAAAAGCTGAAATAAAATCATATACTTTGGCCACAACAATGACAAAAAAACCCCTCCTGAAACCCTGAAGGGCCAGATTAAAGCTCTCCTCCTAGTGTGTTGAGCTGTGCTGCCCGAGCGACAGATATGATTTGTGACTGGGTGTGTTTTAGAGTTTAGGGGAAGGTTCAGTAGCTACAACAGACCAACAAACTTCAAACATCAATCATCAATAGTACTCTAGTCCAAGTTAGCATTTAAAAGTATAACAAAAGATGAGATTTTACATGTCTGTGTTGATTTAGAGCTGTGTACGTACATGGGTTTCGATGCAGGTGCAGGTTTAGGCAAAGAAACAAAAGAGAACCCTCATAGGGAGAGACAGTTTAATTAGCAAATCAGGCGATTAGCAAGTGGGCACAGACTAGACAAGGCTAATCGGGTAAATGACAAGCAGGCTGTGATAAAACAGCAGTCAGAGATCAAAAGGATGTAATCAATATAGGAGCAAGACTTCGTACAGTGAGAGGAAAAGTGCAGAAAAGATGAGTTTGATTAGGAATCTAGTGAGTGGGAATAAGAATTGGTGCTTGACTAGTGATCATGGGTTTAGCGATTTTAGTAATGTCAGAAGTAGAAGACATTGATGTCATGGTATTAATATGGCAGTAAACCATGATATGGGAAAAATTATGAATGGGATTTCTTCTTTGTGTAATCAACAGCTTTTTTAAATAAATACTGGACATTAAAAGAGGCAAAATATTGAAAATAGTTTAAACAGGCTACACTGCAATTAGTATCTGCTTTTAATTTGATAATATTTTATTCATGATTATTGTCTTGAGCAGTCAGCAGATACAAATATATTTATTCATAATTCGTTGGCAGAAGAACGTACACACAAAACGCCACAGACTGAAAAAAAGGCATATTGTGCAGTTAAAATTTGAAAAAATATTATGTTTCATAAAAACGTGCTTTCATCGCTTATACTATACTTAATTTCAGTACGTTCTAATTACTAGATTGAATGATGTAGAGTGAGCGTGATCATGTTGTAGCAACCTAAACCAATTACATTGTGAAATCTCCTGAGGATGTTGCTGCTGATAGGAAATATAACTATAGTATTAGATTTAGAATAGTGCAGCGGATATGTAACTGTTGTAAGACACCAGCGTCGTGGGCTTGATTGTCAGCTCAGGTTTGACCTCGGTGTTTGATTTCGGGTAGAGCTTTAAAAATACACACGTGTAGCATGTAGGATGAACGAAAACTAGCTCTGTATACGTCACACAGTTTAACCACATGGAACCTGAGTTATGTCATTTCAACTAGTTTTTTTTTTTATTCATGCAAAACTGGGACCAATGTTTAATTCAGTCTTTAAGGTTTGTGTATATTGACATAAAATATGTCACTGACATTGGAGTGAAATCAAATCATCATCAAAATCAAGTCAATTTGTACCGTCAGCATGTGAGTGAGTAGTTCTCTATATAGAGTTTACTTTAAAATGCTTATTTTTATTATTATTATTATTAATAATAATATTTATATTATTACACATACAAGATATGAAACTTTTGTAAAACTTAGTTTTTTGAATTAAGCAATCCACAATTAATCCAGACAGGATTGTCATTTAAGTTAGGACAAAAAAAAAATATTAAAAAGAAAAAGAAACAGAAATAGCAGTGAATTCTTAATAAAAGAAGGAAGTGTTAGTATGTGTTGGTAAGCTGCAGTGGCTGAGCTACATTACTGGAAGATAAAGCACATTCTGCCCTTATGCTCTCTCTTCGAAACCTTTTCACTGTTTAGTCACCATTTGCTCGTTCACACACAGTGAGACCCTAAAGAGCACTAGATTTGTATATTTTTCCATAGCTGCTTATTCCTAGACAGGAAAAACTCTGAAAGTAATAAGCAGACACTATGTTGTAGTGGAAATCGGGCTGCTGTGCCGTATGAAGCTGTGATCTTTTTCAAAATAATGTGACCTAGTATTATTAGTATTTCCCTTGATTCTAATAGGCAATGCTGTTTGTGTCCACTCTTCTGTGTACACGCCTGCAGATGTGCTGCTGTGATTTATCTATTCCCTGAAGAAAAGCCATTTCAGTCCTGCCAAAGCAAATGAAGGGTGGCAGACTTCAGCCAAGCCAAAAGCCATGAGTTCTGCCTGAAAGAGCAAGGCATTTTGAAGAGAGTGCATTTTCTCTGTGTTTTTTTTTTTTTTTTACCCCTCACTCTGTGCTGAAAACACAACATTATCATTGTGTCATTTTTCTCTCACCGCGTGTGAAAAGCTGTCATGTTTTTAGGATTTGACTACGAGGCCATAAAGGACATCACTGTGGCATTGTGAAGCTCTCAGCTGTGGTGACAGCTTCACACACACACTCTCTCTCAAACAGAATTTCACAGCTGAAAAATTATGAATTTATTGGTCCGCCATTAGGTCTTTGAACTCTGTAATGGAAGGCCGCTTCAGATTATGAATGTCTGTCAGTGCTTCAACTTTTAATTGAGACAGATGATCCACTTAATCAGAATATAAATTTGAAACAAAGTTCTAGTCTGCAGTTGGCAGTTCACATTAATGCAGCCGTGTGTCAACAATTCTTGATTCTTGTGCAAGGAAAATTATCATGGCAAGCATGCACAAGCAATTCATGCATTGTTAATGAATAACTACAGTGTTGAGTATCGCTGCCCTTGACGGGACTCCCTTTGAGATTAAAAACGAAATTTTGTTTTGTTTTCGCAAAGTTTCTAGTTATATAAGTTATAATAATAATCTCAGTAATTTGACATAGCATTCGAATCGGTTAAAGAAATGATTTGACTCATATTATGACTCACGTAACAGCTGTGTGTGTTATGTGCAGCTACGTGTTAACGTCTTACTTTGTCTTTCTGCAGTGGTGTGGGTTTAATGTTATGTATTGTCATGGGTTTTAATATTAATGCAGTTTACAGTTATATAACGGTCTTGTACTGTTGTTAGTCAGTTTGTTTAGGATAAACGATCCCTTTGTTAAGAGTTTTAACACTTATTATTTAACGCTAACCGCGTTACAACCTTGTACGATACATAAATCATTTCCTTTTTGGCTGGAAAATTGTCCATTCATTAAAGTATTATCTTTCATCCCTGCGTTTAATGGCTTGGAATTATGTTTTGTATGCATGATGCATTTGGGAAAGGTAATTCATTGCAGAATGCCCTGACATGGAAGTGGTAAATCGTTTTGATGCAATAGCATATTGAGAGTGATATGCTAAACAGAAAACCGTTAACACTCATCGCCATGCTGATAAAAAGGAGGAGAACTGAAAGTTGTTTTTTGTTGGGGTTTTTTTCCCCGCTTTAGTCATTGCCAATTACCACCCACTGTTCTCTCATATCGCGTGAGTGGGAGGAGTGAGGGATCCATATGACTCCAAGCACACTTTGATGAGACGTTAATCACCATCTGCTGTGATCTTACGGACGCCTATGATTGGCTTCTGTCACTATAATCAACAAGATAGAGAGAGTGAGAGAGAGATGTTATCATCTAGAGAGCAGGGCTAATTATGCCGAGAATGGTGAGGGCATCATCCGGGTATGAACCTGTGATCTTCTTACAATAGAGCAACCTTTTTTTTTTTTCTGTTGCACCACTCGGGAGTTCCTGCAAAGAGCTGAAAGTTGACCACTGTAGAACATTATTGATTTGCCTGAAGGTCTTACTCAGAGCACTGGCTTACCTCCTGACCTGATCCAGACTGCAGGGTTTTTAAAGAACTCACAGCATCAGCAGCATGGAATAGAAGATTTTACTCCCATCCCTGGGTTTACTCTAGTCTTTTTTCATGTTTCAACCAAATCATATATGGTCACACAAAATCTTAGGGATTTTCACATTCCAGTAATGTTCTATTTATTTTTATTTTATTTTATTAATTTCTTTCTTTCTTTTTTTTTGCATTCTATTAGACGTTCAGATGAAGAAAAAACAGAAGTGACACCACACCTCACATCTAACCTTAAATATTTGTAGCTTTTCATATTTGTTGGCTTATTGGAATTTGCAGTCCATGAAGATTATTAGAGTTGTGTGTGTTGAGCCTAATAACGTTTTGAAAGAAATATAAAATTGATACTTAAACTGGTAGAGAAAGAAAGTGCATTTGTCAGTGAATATTACATGAATGAATACACCTACGTACCTATAATGAATAATTTACACATTTTAAAACCATGGCAAGTTGTCCTTGGACTCTCTAAGCCTCTTTCAAGTAAATAAAAAAAATACCTAAAAATAAATAAATAAAGCTACATTTTAGCATTAACATAACTTTTTTGTTGTTGTTTTTTTTGCAATTTCTTATTTTTACGCTTGGGCTCCAAAATACAGAAAATTGACGGATGTTTTGGTAATTTTCTTCATTTGAGAATAACAAGGTGAAATCAAAGAGTATAAATATCTGCTCCTTTTCAAGATGGAATAAAATGATGACGTCTGAACTTGTTACATGACTTTATTTTTTTTATAAATTTATTTGATTTTTTTATCAGAAAAAAATATTCCAATAAAGAGTTTTTTCCCTTTTTATTCCCATAAATATTACTTTTTCTTTTTTTTTTTAAACATTTTAAATTTTTTATAATTCAAAAACCCAAACTGTATCCACTGCTAGATGTTGAACTAAAAATTAAAACTTGGAACATTCTCAAATCCTTCCACCTACTGCACTTACCTCCATAAAGTGGATCTTGGTAGGAATATACAATTTTGCATTGCTGGTTGAAAAAATGTTTCACAGAAGTGCAGCCCAAAAACTGTCCTTTAACACTAATGCCAGAACTCTCAGTCGAGTGAAAATAACAACACGAGCCAGACTCGAATAGTGTTTATTAGTAATGACACAAATAACCAGTTTCTAGATGAAATGATTGTGTTTTTGGTGTGAGGCCACACAAATGATATGCTTAATCAGCAGAGACATTAACAGTAGAGGATAAAGACACCGGTTACAGAGTCGCCCTCCCAGGGATTTAAGTACTCCACTTATTTTCCATATTGTGTATATGAACATAATTGGCTCATCTTTTCAGCTCAGTTAATTGGGCCTCAGGGCAAGCAGAACATGTGACACAAGCACATTGGAGTTTTCACTTACACGGTGGGCTTGATAATGAATTTAGGATTTGTTCACCCCTGTAAATGTTCTTAACACCTATACTAAAGGCAGACTGGATCTTTCTGACTCATGTTGCAAAGTGAGTAACAACCAATCCCAAATTATCTTCTGCAAACGGATTAATAGTTTGTTTCCTTGTGCAAATTATAACACATTCCAGATATCGTTTTTATTCTATTATCTAGATTGGATTCGAGTGAGCTTTGGAACAGAACATCCAAGCACGGTGTAGTTATACGTCACGACGGTTTTTCATCTGAAGCATGATGAATCATCCAGCTGTAAATAAATCACATATATTTGCAAGTAGTATAGACTAGTTCAAGGTTTATGCAAGCGTTTAAGGAAGATTATTGACCTTTACTGCGACAGTCAGGTTTCAGCCGCAATGTTAAATCTCATGCTGACAGACGACATCTCAGCGGTCAGCCTCGCCCTTTTCATCCTCGGCTTACCTGAATAAAGCAGCTTAAACCTGCTGAAAGGCGACAAAATTTACCATGCAGCTCTACAGTATCAACCGGTCAGGATTTCTTAAAATAAAAAAAGATATTTTATAGCCACCTGGTTACCTTTCTCATTGGAAATGTGCATAGAATTCAATAGCCTTTTAATTAGCGTGCCGTTATACCGCGATAACGCTTACATTTTTAGAGTTGACAACTATTTCCTTCGTTATAAGTAGAAAATTAGCCATCGAATTAATCTCTAAATGAGACGGCACGCCGTGAGAAGGTGCCCTCGGTGGAGCCACAGCTTTAGCTGCCACCGATAGCAGGGATAATTGATAGTCTAAAGGGCTCTGATCATGCCCTCAGAATAAAATTATTTATTTTACAGAAAGCCGTGAAAGAGAATCTATCGTGTAGAGGTCAGGGGGGTCAATGTTGTTGTTCTCCTCAGAGTGCATTGCTCTCATTTGTCTGCCTGAGGGAGGGGGGCAGATTTGTCCTGCAAATAATGGAATGCTTCTGGACCGTGTCGGAACATCTGATAAAATTAGCTCTGGAGCAAGGGCACGCGAGACCACCTTCATAAAGCTCCGGCAGGCGTTCTTCTGAAGATCCACTTTCAAACAAAAACAGAAGTTTTCTGGAGGTTCAGCTGTGTGTGTGTGCGCTGGGCTCATAAGGATTGTCAAATGCCACAGCCTGTAACTAAATACTTAAAGGCATTGAGACAGTGCAGTGCAGTAACATGTACGATGGACTTTGAATAGGGTGACCTTTAGCATTAGCTATTCATCCAGGGTAAAGAGCAGAGAAAGGACTGGGAACAGTGGACGAGTTACATGTTTCCCATGAAATTTTTAGGTGTTGATAACGTTTTAAACTTTCAGGCGGTCAACAAAAGCCCAGGGTAATCATTGACCTCTTTAGATAGACACCTTAATTCCAACAGGAGCCAGTGGGAATAAAGAGGAAAGCTCTGTTAAATGCTGCTTACGATACTTATGCGTGCGCGCACAAACACACACACATGCACACACACACACACACACAGATGTGAAAATAAGGAGCAACAGATTTACCAGTGCAGTATGGATTAGGAAAAATGGATAATGATGGATAATAAAAACAAGGCTAATGGAAGGATGAGTGGAAACACATTTTATTCATTTCTTTTACAAAGATATCTGCAGATGTGTTATTGCACTGTGGATTAGAAATTATGTCTAAAAGCAAAAGATAGATGGATGATAATGTATATGGATGGATTGGAACACATACATTAAATTATAAATAAAATATGCAGATGTAACATTACAATATGGATGACTGAGTGATAGATGGAACACATTTTATATCAGTTTACTAATTAAATATACATGTAGATGAACCACCTCAGTATTTGATTAACATCTTATCACCAAAAAGATGGACAGAAGGAAGAGTAACGGGTGGGTTGTATCTTTTATGGTTACACAACTATGTTATAACTGTTCTTCAGTAAGTGTCAAGATATTCTCCGAATCGAATAAATATTACACCCCTAGTGTCTATAAATGTACCGCTGCAGTATGAATGGCCAAAAGGATGGACGGATGGATGGAAGGCTAATGAATATTTGATGTAAAGATGGATGAGAGTAGAGATGGATGGAAACCCAATTTTATCCATGACTTTACAAACAAAACATATCTGAAGATGTACCACTGAATTATGGATGAAAAACTGAATGGCCAACAGGGTGGATGGATGGATGGATGGATGGATCCATATTTTATACAGAGAAAGAAAATATAAATATGTATATGCAGCACCTAAGTTTTTACCTTATTTACTGATTTGTTGCATTTATAGTGATTTTCTCAAAAGGATTCCGAGCTCTGTCCAACATAAATGAGACTTTGCTGCATGCTCATGGAGACTGGTTTTTTATCAAGATGTTGACAGGATGCAAGCTCTTTCTCATCTCCTGCTGAAATTGCTGTTCCAGAAGAAGCTGATTGTCAAAGGCTTGGGGGCTACTGCGGTGCTCCATCTACAGATCTACTGATAACTTCTTGCAGATTTTCTGAAATTGCTCTTTCTTTTGGTTCAGGCAGCACCACAGCACGTACATCGACTTGTTTTAATGCTTTGTCCTTGGCCAAAAATGTTGATTTGTGTATTTGTATTCTTTGGAAAGTGATACTGACTAAACAGAAGATTCTGGTTATTTGCTTTTATTCCCATTGGTAGCCGAAGACGAGTTTAAATCTGAGTGGTCACTGATCACGCTAGGCCTTTGAGGACTGCTTGAAAGTGCAATATATCAAAACCCAGAGATAACAGGGACAATGTGTGAACAATCTCCCGCCTCTTTTGGGTTCTGTAGCTTTGTTAAATTGTTTGAGACCAGAATTCTGATATGATGAGCCTTTGTGGTTTGAACAGTGTTTAAAAGTCAACATTGTCCATTAGCTGATAAATCTATGAAAACTCTAATAGATATTAATGCATTTTTATCAGGCTGGATTGTCCTACAATTTAGTCATTTGTCATTCATTCCTTCTCAGTAACTGCTTTACGCTGGATAGGGTGTGAGCTTTAATTTAATCTGTAAATGCCATTTTGAGAACATGTCACTCTTAAGTGTGATAAATCATTTATATTATGCTTATGTTAATGTTAAGTCAGTTTTCATATAACACAGGGCTTTTAGGGATTAAATAGGGATAAAATGGAGAAACAGTTGCTGGAGTGCGATGCTCTGGGCAATGTTCTGCTGGGAAACCTTGGATCCTGGCTTTCATGTGAAAGTTACTTTGACGTGTACCACCTACCTTAACACTGTTGCAGATCAAGTACACCAACATGGCAACAGTATTCCCTAATGGCAGTTGCCTCTTTTCAGCAGGATCACGGTCCCTTCTACGCTGCAAAAATAGTTCAGGAATGATTTAAGGGAACACAAAAAAGGGCTACTTGTTGAGTTTAAAATGAAAAAAAGCTTAAAATCTGTGCAATGTGCTGCACAAAGTCCCATTCATGGCGGCCCCGTCTCACAACTTATAGGACTTAAAGGATCTGGTGCTAACATATCGGTGCCAGATACAACAGCACACATTCAAAGGTCTTGTAGAGTCCATGCCTGGATGTTTTGTTGGCATAAGTGAGTCTTAAACAATATTCAGTATTAGGCATCTGGTTGTAATGTTATGGCTGATCACTGTATATAATCATTATAAGACCTCTAACGAAAATGCAGCTTATATTCTTTTCTAATTTAATGCAGCATTTTTCAATTTACAAAGTACTGACAACTTAAGTGAAAACAGAAATATATACATGCAGTCTCTTAGGATTTGATACTGTATGTTTTCTTTTTGCTTTAAAGACAGAGTTCATTTGTACCAAACAAGCTTCTGATCCATTTTAGATCAAATCCATCAAAGTTTTGTCTGAACACATGCTTCAACAGAAGAGATTAGGCTTGAAGAAAATTTGTACAAAATCTTCTGTACAAAGTTGTTAACATGGTCAGTATCAAATTTTGTTTACATGTAAACGGGAATTTAGTAATAGTCAAAATCTTGAGCACAATTTGGAGGATAATGGCCTCCATAATGGCAGTAGGATAATAGCAATTTATCTGGATATCAATCTGATAGAGCAGCGGTGTCCAGGATTATCCAGAAAGGGCTGGTGTGGGTACAAATTTTTATTCCAACCATGCAAAAGCCACATGCAGGAAAACCTGCACCCACACCGACCCTTTGCAGATAAGATTGGACACCGTTGGGACAGAGCATCTGCGGGATGTACTGCACAAACAAGTCGATCCATAAAGGCTCCACCTCGAAACTTACGGATAACACAGCACACCTTCCGAGGTCTTGTGGAGCGCGTGCCTCACGGGTCAGAGCTCTCGTCATGGCACAAGGGAGACCTGCACAATATTAGCAGATGGTTTTAATGTCATGGCTCATGGCTGATTCATGGATGAAATATATACCCAGCTGTTATATAGTGTAGCTATAAGGTAATCTCATAAGAGGAAAATAACACTCGTGCCAGAAATCCTTATTACTTGTAGTGTTATAACACACTCTGGGACAATGAATGCCAAGTCTAACATATAATACAGACTCATTACTCGCTGGTCCATCCCTAGTTATTGTTAAATGTTATTAAAAACAGTGTAAATGTTATAAAAAATTTCACAATTGCATTCATTATAGTGTCATAGTATATTATGAAATAATTTATCATACCGGCGTTATATCTGATATATACAAATAATGTTTGAGCTAAGAATCTATTATTAGAGCCAGCCGAATACAACATGAGCTAAATACTAGAGGTCAAGTGTATTTTTTTTTAATAAAAATTCGAGTTGTAACTACATCAACAATACATTTGCAGAATGTTTCTCTGCTTGTCCTACCATGTGAAGTTGAACTCTCTTGCCGGTGAGATTCCTGGTCTGTCAGTATGTTTATATTTGATTTTACTCTTAGATTCGTGCAGGGTTTTGCAGCATGAGTGGCATGGGTGTTCCACCAAATCCATCACTACTGTGCACTGAAGCATGGCCTTGACAGATATTGACAGTATGAGAAAATAACTATGGAGCAGAAGTATGCTATGCTGTGCCTTTGGGGTATGTAAAAACCAGTAACATCATGTGTTAGAGCTATTCATATATATATAAACACACATACATGTATATATTCATGATGCAGTCTTCTGAAAGCATTTAGCTCTAAATCGGGTTGGTATTGATTCATTTATTTGTACTTGTGCCTGAAGAATCTCTTTTTTTTTTTTTTTTTTTTTGCATGCTTTATTCAGTATGCAGTGTATTAACAATTGTGAAAGCATAAATGCAGAGAGTGCAAGGCCATGAGCGTGTGCCAGGTGTGTGAAAGATTCCATTCCTTTTCCTTTTTGATGTTTTGCAGTTGATGCTGTAGGGCTGCATGGCAAATTGCATCGCCTTTGAGCAGGTTTAAGCTGCTTTATTCGGGTGAACCGAGGGTGAGGCTGTAGTACGGGTAGGTAACGATTGGGGCTGTTATCACAGTAATGCTTGTGCGAGTGACTGTGTGCTGCTGGCTGTCTTTATTTCATTATTTTCTACCTTTTTTTTATGAATATGCTGTCGTGATTTACTTACAAAACACTTTCTGAATTGTAGATCTTTGTGTGTTTGAGCATGCGTAGATGCTACAGAACTTTCGAGGAAGCCAGACTAGCAAGAGTTACTTGTTTCTTTGGTGTTGGAATGATGGATAGAGCTGATTTGGTAAGACTGTAGTAATATAGATATAATAAATCTATAGCAATAATAGTTTTCTTTGTGTAATAACTTGTTTGTGTACTGCAGATGTGTGCTTCAGTGAACCAAATTTAGCAAACTTAATTCAATTTTATCTTATTTATTAAGCAAATATATGCAGTCAATTAAAAAAAAAACACTACATACAATATTTAGGTTATGAAATGTATTTTCCAAGAAAAAGTGTTGCACTGTTAGTTTACTAGGCACGCTCATGCATCGAATTTAGAGTTATGACTCATTTTAAGGGTGGTCAGATTTCTATTGACATTTTCTTTTCAGATAGACCGAACAATACGAAGACACACTCAGGGGAGAGTTTCGACGTTTTTATGTCCTTCAGTGGGAGCGAGCCTTATTAAAGGGAGTCAGACCTTCCCTTCTGTAATACACACCCTGTTCAAACGCCAGCGCTCACGCTTACTCTCACACGACAGCTAGCAGCAATCAAGCTAGCATCACAGCATCTTTTCAAACTGCTGCTCATGACACAACACAGGCTAGTCTGTGTACTTCGGAAAACAGTTAACCGCGGGTTTGCTCTCTGGAACTCCCAGACATGGATGGCTTTGACATCTTTGGGATATGAGTTTGTGATTTCCTGACAATGTTTCACCGCTCTGGTGTCAGTAATGAGACTTTTTTTGTTGGCTGTCAACACAGGTTGTACTGATCAACACAAAAACGGCAAACAATCGGAAAAGGCAAATCCGAAAAAAGGAAAATGTCAAAATGCCTGCAAACATTAAGGTGATCTGCAATCAGAGTAATCCAGTGCAAGATAAGAATCAAAAGCGTACGAAAACAAAAACAGTTAATACAAGAATAGCAATCAGAAAACAAAGCCCTAGACTCATTGCTAGTCATGCCCTAAGAGCAAGATTTCACACTGAATGAATGAAAAGGTTTGGTTTTTAAAGTCAGCGTGTGATTAGATACAGATGTTCTGAGTCCGACGTTCCTTGGAAGCAGGACGGCTGAGGTTGAAATAATGATCAATTTTGGAAATTTTTTTTTTTTTTTTTTTTTGACCTACGTGCATTGAGGCTGGAAAAAACATGGCTGCTTTCATGTACGTCTATCGCTAACAACAAGCTAACACACGGTGACGAGCGATTTATATTATCCTTCTCAAAAAAAACAGATGTGTAATGTGTCAATGTCATAAATTTATCCATCTAATTCTGTATACAGTACAGTATAACTCGTTTAAAGATAAGACGTGCTCTTGGTGATGGTGTGGTGTATGCAGCCATGTTGATTTGATGGCACTTGTTAACTCAGAGGGACGTGGAGGTAGAGAGACTACACTGAAATCCTGGGTAGGAATTCTGAGTTGTGGATTGTTTTTTTTCCCTGTCTGAGGTCTCTAGTTAAATGCAGAAAGAGAAGCCAGGAATAATTGGGTGAACTTGATCTGGGAATTGGGTCATGTGACTGACCATGTGGTGGAGCTTTAGTGTGTTGTGTATTTGAGTTAATTGAGAGCGGAGGTGACGCAACATCAGGGGGATGTGATTGTAGATTTAAAATGACTTTAAAGGGAATTATCCTTAGAACTCTGTTATGTAAACGAGATATTATTTATTCTATTTATTACAGAGAAATGTTTTAAAATTTAGTAATAAAATGTACAGAAATGGGCTGAAAATACTGCAAAATACTATATATACTAGAGAGAGAGAGAGAGAGAGAGAGTAGATAATTGACTTTTACAAACTAAATGTCAAGTTTAACTTTAATAAAAGCAAAACTATTTTGCAGGTGATATTTATGGGGCTGTCAGTTTGTTTAGGAAATGATTTCACTTAGGAACGCATAAAGAAAATGTCCCATGTGAAAATGTTCTGGTATATCCAGACTTGTTCTAAATGTTCAATATAAGAGTGATATTTAAACAGCTCCAGTTCACTTGCAGTTATCAGTAAGGAAATTAAATTAAAATGGGCATTGGCAAGCAAGTTCTTTTTCTCATCACATTTTTTAAAAGCATTAAGCACTGTGGGCTCTGAATAATTCATCAGTTTGTGTCTGTTTTAAATCATTACTTACATCATGCTGTAGCTCTCCCACTCCGTGTAGTGCTGGTCGTTCCTGCATGGGATTAATGATGTCGCTAAAGCTGTTATTATTATCTTCGGTACAGGTTTTGTCTCATCCTAACACATACTGATATGTGTGTAATGTAGTGCTCGTTATTGGTCATGTTGGTATGATATCACAGAAGACTGCAGTAAGAATGAACAAAAACCTTTTAGACTATCACTGTGTGTAATGGTGCAACATGTGTGTGTGTGTGTGTGTGTGTGTATCTGTGTATTAATAGAACCCATAACTGATGGTTGAACATAGAACTGAACATAAGTCAAAATACTCTAAAGGATCTATCTATCTATCTATCTATCTATCTATCTATCTATCTATCTATCTATCTATCTATCT
>JAOTRN010000008.1:5797880-5812942 GCA_028566695.1 Bagroides melapterus | reverse complement strand
TTAGTGTATCTTTGTAGGGAATGGTCTTGTACATAATAATGCAGACATCATAAACTTATAGAACAAAATCTGTACTAGAGATAATATGGTGCCTAAGACTTTTGCACAGTACTGTAGTTTCATCAGGTGCAGAACTATTGCTGGATTTGTTTTAACATACATTGTCATGGCACGGTAGAGATTATAGTACAACACAAAATCTACACTTTCTAGGTGGACTAGCAGGCTAGCTGACCTACTAGACCCAGATCAGGTTAGTATCATTGCTGTACTAGGTAGGGATCAACACCCAGATTGTTCAGTGCTGGTCCTGTGGTGATACGTTTGCTCTGATGAATGGGGTAGAAGACGTCTGACACACAGACAGATTAAGAGATAAAATCTGTTCCTACATTGTGCACTGAAATGGTACTTTAAAGGAAGGCTGTCTGCTGAAACCTACATGACTGATTCCCAATTGATAAAATATTTAAGAGGCAACAAACTTCACAAAGCACAACACTGAGTCATATTTCAGCACGGAACAAAGCAGAGTACCTCGTAAGCGAGCAGGCTTCTAGGCCCAGATACATTTTTCTCAGTCGTGAGTTACAAATGATCAGTCGAAGTCTAACATCCCATCAGAGATCGTGTAACAGTGACATTTGTATGATAAATGCTGTACAGTCAGTGGGGGACAAAACAGGCTTACTGAGTCTTGTTTTTCCAACATTCAAATTTCTGTACTTGGATAAGTTTCTCTCTCATGAACACTTTTTTCTTTTCCACTTTGTTTGCCTTTGTGCCATTTCTTCTTTGCCTTTGTTTGGCTTTTTCACCTCTTTCCTGGTTGCTAGTTCCTGGTTTCCTTGTTTCGCTTTTCACCTCTTTCTTAGCATCTATCCTGGCATTTCTCAGTCCACAACACACTCACAATAAAAAAAAGTTCTTCATTTCTAACTTCTAGCTTCTACCGGAGACCTTTTGTGAAAGGAAAAGCTTTTGTTGTCAGATTGTACGCAGGGCCTTTGATTCATGTTGGGTCTTATTTTTCTGTAAACAATAACACATTCATATATCATTTATACTGCATATATTTACAAGGTCTTGCACATTTTGTCCAATTTATATTTCTTCCCTTGCCTAGTTTCCTTGAATTTTTTTTTCTTAACTGTTAAAAATTCACAATCTTATATATTTTGCAGTAATTTCGAGCAGACATTCATCATCGATATTAAAACTTGCCCATTTTTTCCTGCTTTGAATACACTAACTTCAAGAATTTACTGTTCACTTGCTACCTAATATCTAAAAACGTATTTCTCAGTGGTTTTAATACACACACACACACACACACACACATCAGGTTTTGTATCTCAGAAATACAGAAATATTGTTTATATCAGTAATAATTATGATGGAGAGAACATACTTTATATTGATGTTCTAAATGGAGTGCAATGAAAGTGAAAGAGATCTGAGTCAGTGAGGAAATGTTTGTTAGGCAGTTTAAAAAAAAAAAAGAAGTTAGTTTGAAAAAATGTGTGAAGGTTATCTGGATGCATTTCACACAAATGTGTTATATTGCAGCATCTACAGTCAGTATCAGTCACTAGTCTCATGACTAGAGCATTTCAGTGTTGGGAATAGATGAACTCTAGTTGGCCTCAGCTGCACTGTTCCAGCCAGGTGAAGCATGGGGTGCTAAAATCCATACACACACACACACAGCCAATGTGCTCGGCACTGCCATTCACTGTTCTGTCAACTTTTTGGTCTAACAAGCTTTCACCAATCACCATCCTGCTGTGACAGTGCCCTCTCGAAAACAAACCTTCTCTCCAAGCGCCTGCTACGTATGTCAGTGATTTAGAGGGAAGCAAATGCCAGTTGTCAGAAGGCAGCAGTAAAGATTGTTTTGCCTGGATACTGCAAGGACGTAAATGCGTTCCTTCGGGAACATGAGCGCGTGGATCACATTCAGCATCAGAAGCAAGAACAACGTAATTGATGCAAATTTAAAGTGTCTGTACTTTAAAACTAGGACATATTGCATGGTGTTTTGGGTGTTAGGTGCTTTGGGTGGCCCTCGTCGTATAGACAGGTGACAAGAAGAAACTTTTTATTAATTCCCGAGAGAAAAGTGGCCGCGGAACAATGAGGGGTGAGATGTACGGTGCTTTGTTGAGCTATTTGTTGTCTACGTAAAAAAAAAAAAAAAAAGAAAAGTAAGACAAAATCGAAAAGAAAGAGTAGTCTCAGAATGTCTTTTTCAGATGAAGTTTAGATTTGATGCTGAATTTAGGAGTGTCATGGGAAGATAAAAGTAACAGCAGAAGCTTGACAAGGGTGAGACAGTTTTGTCAGCTAAAAGTGTAAATGCTGATGTTCCAATGCAGTTTCTCATGAATTGCTATTTGCTCCTGAAATATTGTGCTACAGATAAAAAATCAACCTCAATTTCATACTTTCATCATTTCTGTCACAGTTTCAGGCATAAGAAGGTTCTCTATACTTTTATATTTAAGTGTTTGGACTATGCAGTTTTCACTATAAGACTATAAGAAGGCCAGTGGTTTGAATCATATTTAATAGTTAACATTTAAGAATTATAATATACTGATAAAAAAATATCAGTGTGTAATTCATTCATTCATTCATTCATTCATTTATTCAATTATTCAATCATTCATTCATGCATACACCTATTCATCCATCCATCCATTCCTTCAAACTTCACTAAGTACTTTTTTCTGGTCAAGGCCATGATGGAACCTTGGATATCATGAGGCAGTGTGCAGTGCAAATCCTAAGTAGAAAATATATTTACATTTATTTATGAGTTTAGTTTAACCCCTTCCACCCTAGCGAGCCAGGACAGAAATTATAAATCCTTTTTTAATCATACAAAGCCTGAATGTATCTACACATGCAGAATATCAGAAGTATGTGAAGATGTTTAGCTATAAGACTAAAGAGAACATTTCCACCTAAACAAAACACAGTTGCAACACCACGCGGCTAAACGGACAGACAGAACAAATGTGTAAACATCGTCACGCAATAAAACCGACGTAAGCGACCGGCCATTACACATCACAGTCAAATTCTATAGATTCCAACAGTATAAAGATGAGCACTCTGTGACCAAAGCTCACAGAACTAAAAGCCAAAAACTCTTTTTTTTATTAACCACCAATTATTATTATACCATACTTATTAGAGTTTCATCTTCTCTTACTCTGACCTTCTAACATTCTAAGTACCAATTTTTTCATTCACCAATCTACTCATTTTAAATTGAGCATGTCATTTTTTCTTAAGGAAGAGGCTCAAAAATAGGCCTTGAGTTGAACAGGCTAACATATTAGGTATGTCGCTTTGTTAGGTGAGTGTTGTAAACACTTATTAACCCTTAACTTGTCCCCAAAAATCTGCACTTAGGACTTATACCTCTACTCTGAGCACAGTTCTTCTAGCACTCAGTTAAAAATCTTCTGTACTTCTCTGTGTTGTCCTCTGCATGTTATCTCTCTTGTATTTCCTCATCTGTAAGTCACTTTGGATGAAAGCGACTACTAAATGAATAAATGTAAATGTAAATCCTGTAGCTGCACTCATTTATAAATCTACCATATAAATGACTCAATGTGATAGATTAGCTACACAATTTGTTAACTGTCTTCTGCTCTGTCCATGAAAGCATCTTCTATAGGATCACTTCTGGCTAGAAATGAATTGGATGATGGATAGTTTTCTTACCACAGCATTAACACTACAATTAGCTGTATATTTAACTGTAGCCTGGCATGATCTGATAATGTATACACTTCAGGAAGAAAGTAAAACGATTAAGGACAATCCTATACATTTATTTTAGCTATAATAGCTAATAATTGTAATTATGTACTAAATAGTATACCATAGTAGGGTGGAGGGGTAGTGCAGCTGGTTTACAGCTCTGGGGTCACTGTTTGGAACCTGCTCTCAGCTTACAGTCTGTATCCCTCTGGGTGTCAGGGCCAGGGTATAATCCATCCTCTCACCCATTGTTTCTGGGATAGGTTCTCAGTCCTGACCAGGATGAAGAAGCTAGTTCAATTCAGTTCAGTTCCATTTTATTTGCGCTGCACTTTTTTTTTAACAACGGATACGGTCAGTTTTACAGAAATGTAATTTTAGAATAGAAATTTAGATTTCTAAATCTATCCCTAATGAGCAAGCCAGACATAACGGTGACGAGGAAAAACTCCCTATGATAATGTTAGGAAGAAACCTTGAGAGGAACCAGAGTCAAAATAAAACCCATGTGTGATGACAAATAATTTACCTTTATAACTATGTTACTGTATAATGGGAAAAAAGTGCAAATATGCAACTAGGAAATTCATTCTAGTTTTATCATGAATACAGCTAGTAAAGATGGATGAATAAATAAATAAATAAATACAAGTACTGGTGATTTTGTATTCTAATTACTAAGAAATTGTTGATTAATTCTTATATAGTTACTATGTTTTTTTTATTTACAGTGCCTAATATATAGTCAAATATATATAAATGTCAGTGCTTCGTAAACATTAGCATGTTTGAGGACAGAGGACTTTGCTAGAATGGTGGTGATAAGAGGAACCAATATGTGTGTGGATGTTCTAAATAAAGCTATAATGGTGTGTTATTAATAATTGCATTCCTTATCAAATTGCTGAGGTATAGGACTTCAGGATAGACTGTTTGTATTATGCCACATCATAATAATATGCCACTCAATAATTCATTCATTCCCTTCAGCACTGAGCACACTTCATTTTGTTTTATTCCTTACATGAGTCGTACATTTTTTTTAATAGTAGTGTTGACCATAAAACCCAAATCATGTGCAAATACAAGTACACTTTTAGAAGTAATCTAGGAAGTGCTGCTGAGTTTTTTAAGCACTGTGAATTTTTATAATATACAGGTCTACTTGGTGTAGGCATTTCTCTTTTTTTTTTTTCCCCTTAAGACCTTTGTTAATGGGAAAGAAAGTAATATCACTCGGCTATCGGGAGGATTCGTGTGAAGATGCTTTATTAAAGTATCTTTAAAAAGTTTGGTTACTTTAGAGTTTACAGTTTGGTGTCTGGCAGTTAAGAGTCTTCTCAGGCCATATGCAGTGAATGAGTTGGAGTTTGGAGTGAGTCACGTGAGAGCAGAGAGGACCAGAAGGAAGAGGGAGATTTTTTTTGGGTGGATGGAGCGGGTCAGAGAGAGTGAGGAAGAAGAGCGGTGCAGGTGTCTGTCCCTGTGCATGTAGGGTGTTGGAGGTGATGATAACACACCATATGTTCCACTGATTTCACCTCTCAGTGTGCACAGTCTGGGTACAAATGATTGGGTAAAGCTAGCTTAGTAAAATCAGAACAAAAAGCTCATACAGATTTCCAGCTATATCTATTCCTCTAATTAAAGTTTTATTCCTCAGTGATGCCCAAGGCCATTGTACACTGCCTTAATTGTACATGGAGTGACTCGCTAGCCGTTTCTGTAATTATTTATTTATATTTTTCCTTTACATTTCATATTCCAGAGCATCCAGTAAGTGATTTTTCTAATTAGAAATTAACACAAAATATTATTATATGGTATCTATTGATTAAGATTACCTCATTCAGATCTGACAACAGTTGTTTAACTCCTTAAGTCAGTTGAAATATATTTTATTGCCCTGTTTACAACACGTTTGTATGAATATCATTTGGTGCAAGCATATAAGTTCTTCAGGTTAGATTGATTGGTTTATTGATATAACAATTAAAAGCTCTGTACATGTGCAGTTTTTTGTGCCCGGGGTTTTGCTTGTGAAGACTGCATTTGTTGTTAAACAGATAAACCAACAAGAGGAACAGATAGCTGTGTATGGAACAAAAGCACACCATATTGAAGCTAAGAAAATAGGGAAATTGGTCAGAACCATTGCACAAGCACTGGACAATTCACCAATTTGGCATGTCTTGAAAAAGAAAGAAAAAAACTGGTGTACAAACAATTCATCATCAGGTCTGCCAAGAAGAAAACATTTCAGAATAAACACATTGTGAGAGTAGTGATGAAAAAAACCCAAAACAATAGTCAATGACATCAGCAACAACCTCCACAGGGCAAAGGTGAAGGTATCACAATCCATCACTTGAGGAAGACTTTGAGAGCAGAAATATAGAGGCCAAACCACAAGATGCATACCAAAATTATGGAAAGGCCAAAGTGTGGAGAAGGAAAGGGGCTGCTTATGATCCAAAATATATGAGCTTATCAGTCAAGTACAGTAGGTGCAGGTAGTGTCATGGCTCGGGCTTACATAGTTCCTTCTGGAACTGCCTGGCTAATCTAGACTGATGTTGTAACTCCTGATGGTACCAATGGGAGGAATTCAGATGTTGACAGAAACAATCTATCTGACAACTTACATAAAAATGCATACAATCTAATTGGGAGGAGCTTCATGGAGCAAGATAACAAACCATTATACACTGCCAACACGACAAAGAACTTTATTAGTGGGGAAAAGGTGGTACGATTTAAACTGGCCAAGTAAATCAGCAGAGCTTAACCTAAATGAGCAGCATACCACTTCTTAAAGAGGAGACTGAAGGAAGAAACGCCTCAAAACAAGCAATAACCTACCAAAGCATGAAAAGAGGATGTATGCCCCTATTTTTGATGATGTCAGTGGCTTGATTCAGTTATTGCTTATTCATTATGTTGGTATTTACTTTAAGATCGTTCTAATTAGTTCCAATACCTTTGCTCACCTGAAAATTGGGTGGCATATTTTTATGTTGTTTAACGCATCTATATGACAGATGAAATCTATCCTCTATCATCTCATCATTTTGATCTCAAACCCAGATGCCTTCAGTTTATAGCAAAAGCATACATATAATCCCCTTGAGGGTTCCTGAACCCCACTTTGAAAACCATCTCTCCGTGCATTTCAAGGGAACTGTGTATGAATGACTAATGAGATCCTGTGTCTCAGTTTAAAGATTCTGAAATGGTTTATGACCAGTATGTCCTTTGAGTTATCTGGCATTATGTGTCAAAGTGCAAGTCTCATTCAATTCAATTAGACACCACTACACACAGGAGCCAGGGTTATTCCCCCTCCTCTGTTCAGCTGAACTGATGTGTCTTTGTTTTAGATTAGTGCTGAAACCTTCTCCTCCTTAGGGGAATATATCTGACGGCCTCTCAACTAGCTGCACATTTGTGTAATAAGCCTCAATTCTCGTTTATTGGATTGTGAAGCTGCCTTTTTCCTCATTTTAAACAGCAGTAATGAGCCGTTGGAAGGATTCAGCTGTGTTATGAGAATGTAAATGGGAAAAGAGTCCTCAGCAATTTGCCCATGTAACACATTAGTGGCAGCTAGTTCAGCACAGGCAGTGTGGAGTCCATTTTTCACTGACAGAGTTCTTCGGGTGCCCTGCCGGCTTTGCCAATTCCTTTAACCCCACCCCCACCCGCACCCCGCTGCATGTCAGCATAATAGAACTGAGATTGGAGGCTGAACAAAAAGTCAGCATATGTAAGGATGGGAATGTGCAGAACATTTTATTTCAGACAGACAAAGCCAAGAAATCAAGACTGACTAGATATTTTGACCCTCATGTTCACATGTTGAATTTAAGCAATTGTCTTACATTAATGTTTATTTAACTATTGTATTGAACGTATGTTTGGTTTGGACAATGTGATGCTAGCCATATGGTTAATTTAATGGTTCATAATGATAATGAGGGCATTTTATGCCAGTTTACAATTACAGTATTTAGCAGACGCTCTTATCCAGTGTGACGTACAAAATATCATTGGAGTCTCTATCAATAAATACATCAACACTGGTTAACTAGGTTACAGACTTAGGATCCCACCAACCTAAACTCTGTTGATGGGGTGGGGATGGTGTTGGGCCACATGGAGATGAGCTGGGAATGGTGTTAGGGCACATTGTGTTGTTGTGGGTATGGTTAAAGTACGGGGTCATGGGGTGGGTGTGGGGGTGGCGATGGAGCGGGAGCTGGGGCATTGGATAAATGTGGTGGGGGGATAGTGTTGGGGCACATGGTGTTGTTCTGGGCATGGTCAGGGTACAGTGTCATGGGGTGGGTGTGGCAAAGGAGCGGGAGCTGGGGCATTAGATAAATGGGGTGGGGGGATAGGGCATTAGTTAAATGGGGTGGGGGATGGTGTTGGGGCACATGGTATTGTTCTGGGTATGGTCAGGGTACGGGGTCATGGGGTGGGTGTGGGGGTGGCAAAAGAGCAGGAGCTGGGGCATTAGTTAAAGTGGGTGGGGATGGTTTTGAGGCACATGGAGATGGGCTGGGGATGGTGGTGTGGCACATGGAGATGGAGTGGGCATGGGAACTGATTCTCATTCCTGTGCATCTCTCCAGTTGGTAGCGCATATCACATTAAAAGTCTTTTCAGTATTGGCAGTGTATTTTTAGGAAGGTTTGTGAAGGAAAGCAAGCATTCTTTCTCCAGCTGTGAGAAAACAAATTCCCATATTAAGCATTTGAATAATATAAGGAGTCACCGTCTTAAATATATCACCACTTCTTATCTGTCATCTCTCAGCTGTTAAAGTATTTCGCAGCACTTTGCCATCACAGTCTTAGCAGCATCCTGTTGTGGTGTTTTTCACACTCTTCTTAACTTCCTCTTGGTTAAATTCTCAGCTCTATTAAAAGAGATGGTACTATATTCATCCAAATGTGGTTTATTAAAGGACCAGTATTAAAAAAGTCACTATAATTAGAATTGCAATTACCCAAAAGGCACCGTAAGACAATTTCTTAGTCAAAACAATGCTTTAGAATGTAAAACATGAACAATAACATTACATACAACTTCTGGTTGGAGTCTCATCATTTGGAGGCCACTGTTGCCAATGATGGCTCCATGTGGACAGCCTGGAGATACACGGGATTGCTGTGGATAGTACCACTTGGAGACCATGGAGGTGGCTTTATACTGCTGTTACCACATTTGGTTTTGCACTCTGTCTCTGTCATTGTAACTTCGCTTTGGCAAAAAGAAATTCATGTTAAGACTATAATTAATTCAGAAATAACAGTGACGCTCATACTCAAGTTGCTCAAAGGCTTGCACTTGCCTATATAGCTTACTGTTTATTGTTTAAATTCTCACTGTGTTCATTACCTATGCACCTCCGTCTGTAGTAACGACATTTTGTTCTTTCGTATACTGTGTATGTGAAAGAATGACAATAAAACTTGAGCTGAATTGAGCATATAGTTATAGAAAGGAAATTACTGACCCTAAGCCTAACTCCTAACCCTAACCCTAAACCCTAACCCACATTATCCAGTGTCACCCAGATGATGAGGGGTTCTCTTTTGAGGTTAGTTCCGCTAAAGGATTCTTCCTAATATCCTCTCTTGCCACTGTTGACTCTGACTTGCTCATTAGGGATAAATATAACTAAAAATTTTAAACTTTATTTTTTTTTATACTGAATTTTTACAATCCCGCTTGGCAACAGTGTCCTTTGTTAAAAGTGCATTACAAATAAAATTCGAATTGAATTGAATATCACTTGTTCACTGCTGTACCCTAGTGCTCTTTTACTTAAGTGGTCCTCATACGGTATAAAGAGGATGACAATGATAGGTTGATAATATTACAGAAATTTAAGGAGGTATATTAAAGATGGCCTGGAGACAAGATCACCAAGGACTGCAGAACAATGATGACATTTACCTCCAGCCTTCAATCAGGCTAAAGCAGCCAAAGTACCTCCACAGCGTTCCGTTACCTCAATTACACGTCTTTAGTATCATTATTAGAGAGGACTGGCAATCAGAGCACAAAATGTTTGATCTGTTAAACTGCTGCTTGGTTTTTTTCTACTGGCCTAATAGCAAAGCGATTTTATTAAATGAATCAAGCAAAATCAACCTTGTAACGTAGCGTATTAATATTACATTGAACTCAAAGCTGAGATTTGGTCATGCAGTCGTCCTGTGTGGCTTCTGACGTTTCAGAGAATCACAGGACTCTCTTATGTCTAACACTCGTTCTGTTCTGAAGAATCCATCGCCAGTTATCTTTTTGTAGTTGAATCAAACCTATTTTGCAAATGTTCCGGAATATCCACATTAATTCCACCCATATCCAATCTATTCATTGTGAATATTGTATCAAAATCATTCATGACATGGAAAAAGTTTCAGGTCATCCAATATGAAATTGTTATTGTCATTGAGACGCCCTAATTGAATGACACTGTGCCATTCTGTGGTGACAGGCTCAACAATTGCCTTTCTCCATCTTTTAATTCAATAACTGACAGCTTTTTTGAGTCATAGCTTCTCCAGGGTGACAGGAAGTGATATGATTTTGATTACTGATATGAAAAAAATGTACTTGTGTGATATTTTATATCTGTATACATATAGTGTTTTTAAAATATATTTACTTAAATGATTAGTAAACCAACTCAAATGTATGAATTCGTATATTTGACATGAAAAAAAAAAAAAAAAAACTAAATAACTACAATGAATAACAAGCTACTGTATATTGTGTAGTGATTTTGTTGGTCTACATCATTGGGATCCTGTTGAGCACAAGATATTGAGTTTGTAAGCTTGCATTGATGGTGGCACCTTGTGCCAAAATAGAAAGACTGCTGAGCGCAAAATTTGCCAGACAACAATAAAGATCAATAAAATACAACTTTGCATTACAGTGGTAAGGCAATAGTCATGGATACACGCTATGCCCAATCCATGAAACATTTTCTCTTCTGAAAGAGAACCAAGAAAGAGAAGTGGAATATCCACTAGGGCCGACAGATTGAAGTTTCCTGTTTCAGGTTTATTGTCATCTTTATAGAGTGCTTTAAGAATCTATATCTAAAGAAATCCATGTGGTACATCTGTACACTTCTAGCCAGACATACACTAGTTGTCCATGTACGCTGCGGCACAGTCTGTGATATTGCAAACACAATAGTATAAAATATTAACAAAATATGACAAATATAGAGATATTCTTCAGCTGTGTAAACATCCTTTAGAGTCCAAAGTCTTGTGTATTCAAATGTAATTAAATCAAATACAAATTTAAAGGAGATATCTCAGTCATATGCTGAGCCTGAACCAATGTGAAATAGATACATTCTATTTGTTTTATTTAGTATGATTTTGCAAATGTATAATAAAAAACATAATTATAATTAATACATATAACAGTGAAAAAAGATGATACTGGAATGTCTTTACGACAGCATATCTATCGATCTTGTCCATACCTGCTTATTCCGGCACTACCTGGGATCAGCTGGAGCCTATCCCAGCCATCTACAGGCAAAGGCAGGGTACACCCTGGACAGATCACCAGTCCACCACAGGGCCACATTCACACTCACTCCTATAGGCAATTTAGAGATGCCAGTCAACCTACAATGCATGTCTTTGGACTGGGGGAGGAAACCAGAGTACCCAGAGGAAACCCCCGAGGCACGGGGAGAACATGCAAACCCCACACACACGTGGCACAGGCAGGAATCGAACCCCCAACCCTGGAGGTGTGAGGCAAACGTGCTAACCACCAACACACCGTGCCCCCTTATGACAGATTATGTACTTGTTAAATTACTTTCATTGGTCACAGAAGCATCTTAGGGGTCTATAGGGCTGAACAGACAGTATTTTTCTTTAGCCAGAAATACAGTACTTTTTTTGTTTGTTTGTTTTTTGTTCCGCTTCCCAAAAACCCACCTCTTACTTCTGCAACAATACGGCTTCATCTTACAGCTCAATTTGCACTCACTTATGGGTTTGTTAAAGCAGGTGCGAACTGAGTTCTCACAGCAATCAGATCTCACTAGGGTTTACTTGGAAGTGGCCCAAGAGCACTTCTCTTTACTTCACTTTTAATCACAGGTGCATTTTAATTCAGTAGAAAAGGACCACCTATGGACGACCCGTGACCAAATGTTATTTAGGTACAGCAGAAATCAACAATTATAAGATTTCGCAAAATCAGAAAATGTAAAAATAACATTAAAAAAAAAGCTAAAGCAAAAATGACAAGACACCTGAGTTATTTCATGATAAACACAGCCTTCCTGGAAAAAATAATAAATAAAAAAACCTAAGGCAGCAACATTAAATCACTAATCCTACTACAAATTCAGTCGCAAAACTAAATATTATGATTATTACCTAATTGGGGATGCTGAAGCTAAGCAGCAATTAAAGAAGCTTAAAGAAGCTAAGCAGCAATACTCCTCCATAACCCCTGCCTAAAGTCCTTCATTAAATGTACACACACATACACACACACACACAATCTAGACAAATATGGCTAATGAAATATTGCATGACAATTTGTGTTTTTAATGGCACACTGTAAAAAATTAGCAATATTCTAAAGACAGAACCAGCATCCACCTCAGCAAAGTTACAGGGCTACTTTAGTGTAGCAGGAAAAAGTCTGAAACTGCTTTTTCACACATAGGCAAGTCAGTGTAGTTCCACTCAGATTTAATGGCCTCCCACAGATAATAGTTCCGCTGTTAAGAAGCTACGTTAGGCGTATTAACATGAAGTGTGTATTTGAATGGTCTGCAAGACTTTTGTGTTAAAAAGTACCCTGACCCATTTCTTTGACACATCCTGTATGTTCTTAGTTTTTCTTTTCCATTCAAAAGAAATTTCTTGTTCTCATTCTTTGAGATGTTAATAATTCTTACTTCCAAATGCTGCACGGTGTGTCGACATGTTCACAGAAATCTTTGCGAACACTTTGAACTCAACTTGATAGAAAGTTAACCTCTCTGAGAGACGTGTTAATCTTAGCCCAAAGGCATCTAGGTTCCTTATAGCTAGGATTTAGCCAGCTGTTTGAAATCACAGACATTACCTACTTTTAAGCATTGAGAGGTTATAGATCAATTGTTGCGTTCAACATAGAGGGAATGATAGACACATCTTCGCTCTGTAGTATTGCTTGCTAGGGGACATCGTAGCCTTGTTTAAACTCCTTGAATTGCCAAGTCACACCGTCATGTGATAAATTCAATTTTAATTTCATCTAAAATAAAGCTCTCAGTGATAAATGGGTAACGTATGATTTTACTAATTAAAAGGACCACAAGCATCTGATTCGGTTAAACGACGAATCTGAATATTCATTTCTAGGGTTGGAGGGTTAGAACAAGAACAAGATACAGAACACTGATTTCAAGCCTGTCTGTTTGTGTAGAGAGTGACCCTGTGCTTTCTTTCACAGAACATGCTAATTTACCTGAGGTACCAGAATATGCACATGTACATGAATGCTAATTTTACCTACTTTAGACACCTACAGTACGGTTGTGTCCTACAGTTCACATAGGGTAGAGTTATTAATTCGTAATACCTCTCTTCTTCTTCTTCTTCTTGTTCTGTATAAAGTGAATGCCATGCAAACTACATAAACTACTAGACCAGCGGTGTCCAAACTTATCCAGTCTTACAGGGGTGTTGGTGCAGGTTTTCATTCAGGTTTAATCAGTTGTTCTTGGCTTTCAATATACTCAGGTAATACTTGGGTAATTAGAATATTCCAGTGAAAATACTTGTAGAGTAAAATAAAATAAATGAATATTATGAAACAAAAAAGTATTTTTATTCATGACAAAATCTCTAATAAAATGGGACAATTTTAGAACATTAGTACATGTATTATATATTTTATATTACTTTTCAGCTGGGCTGCTTTCATCGGACAGATCGGGCAACGCTGGTCATAGCACTTATCCCAAGGACGTACAAACTGATTTCCTTATCTAGCAAAAAAGTTAACACATTAGAGAGGACCATTGAGACTCTGTCAATTAAAAAAAACACATTTAAATGATTCATTATTTATAAATGATTAATCCTAAAATAATTTATTCTATATACAGCAGTTTTGTATAGGATCACATGAATTTAATATCATGTGATTGCTTTAAGATTATGTAGGAAGCCTTATCTAAAATTTCAATAACATGTACTTAAATATGAACTTAAATATTTACCAACATGTCTAGAATAGAAGAATCTGTTATTTTGTCCCATATACATTACAGCACAGAGAAATTCTTTCTTCGAATATCCCAACTTTGGAGGTCGGGTCAGAGTTCAGGGTCAGCCATGATACAGCACCCCTGGAGCAGAGAGGGTTAGGGGCCTAGCTCAAGGGCCCAACAGTGGCAGCTTGAACCACAATCCTCTGATCAACAACCCAGAACCCTAACCACTTGAGCCACCACTGGCCTGAATTGACATGAGTTTTAGAATCTCTCTTGGTGAAATTCAATATTTATCTAATCAAAATGTCAACTGTCCATATTGTGATGCTCAGTTAATTAATGTGAACTGTTTTGCATGGACAATGCAGCCTGTATGAAAATCTCCATAGAAGCCTGTGGACCTCCATACAACAACATTTGCTGAACAATTTCAATGAGCTTCTATGGCAGAATCAAGTGTGTTTTAATGGAGTAAAGATTAACACTCACTAGGCAACAGGCTGGCCAGTTTGGTTTTCCTGGGAAAACATTTTAAATATAGATTTATTTTTGTCCAAAATACATTTTTGTTGCACCCAGATGTACAGCTTATGATATGACGATTAGGAGACCTCGTTCTTGTTCTTCAACTGCAGTGTACTAGTATCTAATTTTATCCATAATTTAAAAAAAATTTATAAACTTGGAAGTCTAAATTGAAGTTTGGATTCATTTCAGAAATATCTAGAGTTACTGTAGTTGTCACCACTTTCTTCAGTAAATTCTTCAGTAAGATTTTGGTCTTTTGAGGCACATATTTATGTGAAGAGGCTGAGAATTAAACAGAAAGGAAGGTGAACACCTAAGATCAATATTATTCAGATGTCAGGGAGAAAAAATAGGTCTTTTCAGATTATTTGGTACAGAGGACAACAGGAAGAGTTGTCAGTTATCTACAGTACTGTGCAAAAGTCTTAGGCACCATATTATCTGTAGTACAAATTTTGTTATATAAGTTTATGATGTCTGC
>JAOTRN010000008.1:5507346-5517605 GCA_028566695.1 Bagroides melapterus | reverse complement strand
TTTTTCCGAATGAGCAAGCAGGTGGAGACGTCAGCAAGGAAAATCTCCCTGAGCTGATATGAAGAAGAAACCTTAAGTATTGTGCAACCAAGAGCTCCTAATGAACTAATAGTTCTTCACAGACCCAATTCCTTCCTGCTGAAATCTTCACCTGATCGCTGATAAAGCCCCGAGCACAAAGCCGACCGACGTGACAATAGCTCAAAGATGACGCGACAGTCTTCAGGCAGTCCCATCCGCATCAATCCCATGAGTCAGGGGCCGTCTATGCAGATCTATCCCCAGCAGAGTGCACACCAGGCGACGAGTGAACATTCCACAATATTAAATGCAGCTCTAAACAATTAAAAGTATGACTTTTTTAAATTCTTTCACACTTTCATACTCAATAGTTGACAAGATGAATATAAGAGGAATATATCACTTAGGTGCCATGTTATGGGAAAATAATCAACTTTGGTTGGTTCGGCTCACATCCCAGCACCCCAGCACTGATTATTTTCCAATAACAGCACACACCATCGTGTTTTATTTCTTACTTAACAGTTCAGCCCTTTTTCCTCAAACGGGTTCTACAATATCTTACAATATGTATTTTCTCCCGTGTTTAAACGGTGAAGCAAGTAATATCTGAAATACGTAAGTGGAAGGGGAATATTACACGACAAAATCGAGTATAAATCATCTTCCCTCCTTCTGTCCCTCCATCCTCCCCTCCCCACACTCATCAACACATAACAGCATGTTTGCAAGCTGCTATGACTTCCTGTGAACCTTCTGAACGTACAAAAAAAACTTTAATAGCAATATAACATATGGACTTGGAGATTGTGTTAAAGTGGGACAAGTTTGGTGCGAAATGTTCCACTGCTTATTCTATTAACCTTCTTGTGACCTTGCACTGAAAATCCAAAGCAAGTTTGCTGACTGCTTAATCATATCAAGACATATGGGAGCGTTCACCTTGCCGTTTCCTTTACAACATGCTTATATTATTAGGGTCTATGTTTTGAGCATATTTTCCGGAAAGCTACCGTAAGCTGCTTAACTTCAGCCACGAGTAAGCATCATCGACGGGTGAAGAGATAATCCTGCGGCTGCAGACGGAGATTCTTTTCACTAAAGCGCGGGCTGCGTGCACGGGTTATAAAGGGGTCACCTTATAATAAAATCCTCATAGTTTAACCACAGAGCCTTGCTACTATCACACTCAGTAGAAAGGGTACTCAGTTATTGGTGATCAGTGGAGTACGTTTAGTACGTATTGTTCACCTAGATATATACGTTAAAGGTACATCATAGAACCTAGAGAACTGTAGAACTGCTGTAACTTTCCTACACTATACACATTCATTCATTGTCCATACCTGCTTATTCCGGGAATACCCGGGTCACAGGGATCAGCTGAGGCCTATCCCAGCCATCCACGGGCGAAAGCAGGGTACATTCTGGACAGGTCACCACTTACACTCACACCTATAGGCAATTTAGAGATGCCAATCAACCTACAATGCATGTCTTTGGACTGCGGGAGGAAACCAGAGTACCCAGAGGAAACCCTAGAGACATGGGGAGAACGTGCAAACTCCACACACACATGGCGGGGGCTGGAATCGAAGCCCCAACCCTGAAGGTGTGAGGCAAACATGCTAACCACCAAGCCACCATAACACCCACTGGGGAGAGAGAAAAAAAAAAAAAAAAAAAATAAAAATAAAAGACATACTAAGAATTTATGTCTTGATTTAAGTAGAAATATCTCAAAATTCTTAAATCAAGATGCGTTTTCTTAATAAGTAAAATGACCTAAGAAAATAAGTCTAGATTTCAGACACAAAATATTAAATTTAAGTGAATTTGTGCTAAGAAATCTGCCAATGGGGTAAGATATTTTCTTGAATCTTTCTTGAATTTAGTGTTTAAGAAAATTTAAACTCAATTCAAGATTTTTTTTTCTTACCCCATTGTCAGATTTCTTTGCTTTTCTTAAGCACAAATTCACTTAAATGTGATATTTTTTGTCTAAAAACTAGACTTATTTTCTTAGGTCATTTTGCCCATCAAGAAAATGCATCTTGTTTTAAGAATTTTTAGATATTTCTACTGAAATCAAGACAAAACTACTAAGTAAGAAAGTCATTTTTTGCAGTGCCCACACTAAATACATTCATACTAAATTCTGAATGAAACAGTGTCTTTGCAAGTACAAGCAATACAAACTATTTCATTAGAAGAGTATAATGTTAATAATTACAAATAATTTGCACCTGCATTTGCACACATGCTGCATCTCACAATTTTCCAAGGTCACGGGTTCACAGGTTCTGGATTTCTCTCTGGTTTTGACCCGACATCTGTTTCATGATACTCCTCATTAGAACTCTTGTTAAAGTTTCTGTCTCTTTCTTTGTCAAGCTCCGGTTCTCGTTCTGATTGTCATGTTTGTCAGAGTGAGCCACGGCTTTGCTCATAGTGTTACCCAGCGTTAAACTATGCGGCAAGCATCACTCAAACATTTCCGTGAGTTCAAGTTCCTCAGATCTAATCATGAAATAAAATGTCTCGCCTACACACTGCTTTTCCCCATGCAATTAGGACAAGAAGATCGCTCACAAATTGACACCGTCAACAACAGTGATGTAAGTCATGAAACTTTTAAAGTAAGAGTGTTAGTAAGGTGAAAAATAGCAGTGCGTTAAGAAACGCCATTCAGAATGGTTTTCGGGCTGAACAGGGTTCAGCCGTGTATTGAAATTGTTGAGCAATTTTTTATTTTTTTCCCCAGCTGTTTAAGAAGACTGTCTAATTGGTGACAGGAGAAGAGGAATGAGGTTGTTAAAAGTGCGGGTGAAAAGGGGGCGTAATGTAGGGACAGAATGCATCCCTGTGCAATCGATTCTGTCATATATCAACCCCTCTTAATTACAGGCTGCTCCGGGCCGCTCAGGGGGATTGCTACAAATCTGCAGAATGTGCGCAGGATCGCTCTTTAAAAGATTTAGAGGCAGCATGAGATAAAAAAAAAGAGAGCGAGACAAGTGTTCTGCTGCAGGTCTCAAGAGAACTATTACAGAGAGTAATGCACTAGTCTATACTGTCACGGCATCCTTTTGACTAAAACACACAAATGCACACACGCACACACACACACACACACACACACAAGAATAACTGAGTTATTCTTTTAAGATTCAGTCAGGTTCAGTCCAGACTTTGCTGTTTTCTTTTATCGTAGCATTTCTCAAATTCTTGAGTGTGCACCAGTAAAGTAGCATATCTGGCCCATCCCCCTGAGGGCTATATCTATGCTAATATAACTAAATTGCTGGCCAAGATGAGAGGACATAATGAATTGGGATATACTGTGCCAGGTATGAGACAGGGACAGGGATACACTGTCAAGGGTGTTTCCAAAAAGAATGTAATTAAATCGAAATACTTCAAAGATAATTCAAACATTTCACAGAGCTGGCAGATCTAATGGCTCCTTCACGTATTTACAGCTCTTGACGTAAAATGATGTGAACCTGGCTACGTGAAATGAATCAGGATGTGTTTCATGTAGTGCTGAACAGACAGTGAGGTTTGTGTGAGTATAAATGGCTCGGAAACCGCTGCCGAAAAGTCTTAATTAGTGGATCAGACGTGTTGGATTAGGGCTGGAACAAAACCATGCAGTGGAAGATCACTGGCCCTGACCTTCTCTGTGTTGGCAAAAAGGACTGATGCCTTGGAGCACTAACCAACATACAGCACCAGATGGCGCTAGAAGACTATCTGACAAAAATGTTCTGCCCTTTAAGCGGTAAAAGGCGTAAATCTGTCTTGACCAGTGCAGAATCCTATTCGGCTCTAGGATCAAGCTCTAAGGAGAAAGCAAAAAGGAGAAAGTTCGGTTTTGGGTTACAAGGACGCAGCATGGCCAAATCGCCTCTGACAGAGTAATTTAGTCAAGGACTTGGCCTTGTGTGTTCCCTGTGCGCTAAGCTTTTAGGTATTTTTCTGGAGATCAACCAAACAGAAAATTACAATTCACCTCTGTGCTGCCACAGATAGCATCAGCAAGGAGCAATATGGTTTTTTTGTTTGTTTTTTTTTTTGCATCAGATATAGGCTGAGGGGATATGAACAACAACAACAACAAAAAAAAAGCAAAACATTACCCTGTATAAAACGGAGGTAATATTTAAATCATTCAGGCTGAAAAATTCTGGTCAAACTCATTTAGTTCCTGAGGAGGTGGTTTCTAATATTTAAGAATGTCTCCAAAATGAATAAATCCAGTTTATAGATGGGTATTTGTTCATGTAATGGCAATATGGTCTTATAAGGTCCTTGTCAAAATCAATTCCCTCCCTCCGCAACACGGTAAAGGAAGATCTATGGTATATGGCCCACTCCTAATATGCTGTACCACAGAATCAATCCGACAAATTCCGAGGTGTTGAAAGCCGTTACGAGAGCCTGTGGCAACACTGTACAATCAAAACCCATCCAGACGTTTTTACCCATCCATCTCAGCGAGCGTAGCGGCCTCCTCTCAGGGAGCCGAGAGAAAAGGATTGGTGCAGCGAGCGGGGAATGTGGTCAAGCGATGCTCTTGTTTTCACCGTCCCCACAGGAGAGCAATGGAAAATCCATTTCTTCATTCTCTCACCTTCTGGCTTCATCTGTTATTTTCTTCTTTTCTACGTTGATAAAGGAGGCAAGCAAAATGACTACAGGTGCACCCATATTCTGCTAGGAGGACAGGCGAGGCTAGCAGGCTTATATTTAGCATTTTGGCTTTCTGTATATGTTCAATGAGGTAATGGAGCAGGATGAAACTCTTTACCTCACTTGTCCCAAAGAGAACAACAAACGAATCCTGATTACTAGACCTGCGCTAATTTGCTCAGTTTCAGCACTCTGCTATCCATTAGCGTTCTCTCTCCTCAGAATTTTAATTAGATTCCAGAGTGTCCATGAAAGCAAAGCTGAAGTTATGTGCTGCGTGACTGAAAAGAAGAACCCTACAAGACGCCAGATGGGAAACTCACACACTTTGGAAAACAAGGTGCTCCAGAAACACAGAAAGACCCGGAATTAAAGTGCTTAAAGTTTGATGACTTGGACCACGAGAGCTCCCTGGACATGAAGAGCGACCATTGGAACTGTAGATCACTGTATAGTCTTGTTCCCTAGTGGATGAGAAAGACAGCCCAAGGCCCTGATGTTGTCCTTGGAATGAATGCAACAGAAAGAAAATCACAGGAGACAGAATGAGAGAGGGCAAAGAAAGGACAGATTTAGAGCAGGGTGAATGAAAAAGGTGCGATGTAGAAAAGAGAGGATGAGAAAAAAAATCGTATGGAGTTCCTGTAGAGAAATACATGATGAATTGCAAAGAATGGAAGGAATAGAAACAAAAAGACAGCATGACAAAACCTTTATTCCCCTACTGAGCTTGACGTGCCTTTACCCAAAGGCACAATCTTTAAGGTTCATAGGTCAATGGTCCCAATCTTTCTACATGTTTTTATCTGAGAGCTTTGTGATCCCGTTTCAGAGGATTTCTACACTACCACCAGTCCCCTTTAAAGCTCCCTTAGCCACTTCAGGCACTGAAGGCTTTTTCCCCGCAGCATGTAAAAATTAAATAAATAAATAAATAAATAAATAAATCTGCTTTTTTCCAGCAGGAACATGTCGTTCTGAGGATGCCAAAGACAAATGAAATTACGGATGCTTCTGTTTTCCGTGTTTTTAAAATGGTTATGAATGAACATGACCACAGGAAGCGTGAAGCCAAATCAATACAGAGAAGGCACTGTATGCGGGAAGGAATGTGACATTTGACAAGAAACTTGTATGACATTTCCTTCTTCATCTATTTCTGGCACTTGTTTGAGAGTACTCTGGATCATCCCATCTGTCTTCCATGAGCTCAGGCTGAGCACGGATTACTTTAATATCAATCCTTTGTTCTGGGTCCCATGCAAACAGCATCAGGTCAGGTCCAGAGGAAGGTGTTTCACTGTGTGATTGCACAGGTGTGCTCCACATATGATTCAGAAAGGCATGAGCTACAGCTTCTCCAGCTCTGCGGCGTCTGAAGTGTTTCTTGATAGCTGAAGCTCGGGACTACATAAATATCTATTCCAGCAGACATCGGCTGTCAAAGTTATGCCACGTCTCCATCGTGAGAGCTGATTTTGTAGGTCAGTGTACTGTTAGTGTGTCGTAATGTCACATCACAATGATTTAATGGGCTTGTTGTACACGTTTTTTCTGAAACAAAGCATGGTTTCGATGAAAAGAAAAAGACCCAAATTAATATAGACCCAGGATGTGAGTTCTGTTGCACCGGAATTGTGCCGCGATTCCTGTGAACTCTTACTCGGGTCCAGGAAGTACAGGATCCGCTGTACATATTTTAACCGGTAATGCCTTTATTGATTAGATTCAACAACAATACACACAGACTGACAGCTAGACACAAAAATAACATGCCTTACTTTTTATATTAGAACCAAAAATAATAATAGTAATTATAATAATAATAAAAAACAACAATATGGTGAGTCACTTTGTGTTGTGTGTATGTGTGTGCTTGTGATGATGTAACATGAATGCAAAAACATCAGGTTTGGATAGAACGAAGTGAGTCTGAAACCAGACCGCTGCAGGGGATGCCAGGAACAATCACGCTCTGGTTCGGACCGCAGCAAACATGCCCAGTGTGAAAACCACACACTGTCTTGTTTACTTTCTCTTACAGCCAGAGGAAATGTACAAAATGTAAAGTTCCTGTGCAAATATCTTGCTGTGGAGATTCATAAAACATTACTAAAGATAAAAATGAAATGGAAAATATAGAAATGTGTCATGGCTTTGATGTTTTAATGCCAGTCAGTAACCCTAACCCTAGAAGTGTCCGATCGTTATTAAATGTTTATGTGCAGTTATTGGGGTGGTTTAGTGGTTAGCAGGTTTGCCTCACATCTTTGGGGGTTGGGAGTTTGATTACTGCCCCCAAGGTTCCCCTCCACTGTGATGTTTAGATTACATGTTCCCACTATGCTACGCCGGATTCTAGCAGGTACTCCAGTCCAGTTTCCTCCTCCAGTGCAAAGCTGTGTGTTATTGGCTGATTGGCATCTCTAAATTGTCTAGTGTGTGTGTGTGTGTGTGTGTGTGTGTGTGTGACATTAACTATTAACGGGTGTGGAGTATGTACTCTGTTCCTGCTGCTCCATCGACTCTCGGCCTTCATTGTTCACCATGTCATAAGAACCATATGACATTAAATATCTTTCACTGGACACAGGTTGTGCATTAATATTGACAAAATCTTTATGATAATGGAAGAGAGCCCTAATGGTAAAAACCTTTCTAAATTTATATGTATACATGATTGTCATCCATATATAAAAGGCTTATAGAAGTGTAATGCAGGCTTATAAGCACCACATCTCACTCTATGTAGAAAATCGAGATATTGTACATAACTCCGAGCAGAAACACAATAATCTACGACACGAGCAATTATGACGTTGTGACATCAGTCAGCCCACAAAGTGTAATAACAACATTTAAACATTACATTTGACACAAGTTTAGCAAAAACTAGATATCAAAATTTAGAAAAGCAAACGTTAGGTCTATTGGAACAAACTTTAACAAATATATATACAGATATCTACGATTCCCAGCCATTATAAAGGTCTTGTGAAGGTCTTATGAACACAACTGTTAAATAAATCTCACTTTATTTAAGTGAGAAAAACTAAACTCATAGCAGCTAAGGGTTATTGGAAAAAGCTGGTATATCAGCTATCATAATGGGCTTATAAAGGTGTCAAGCAGCCTAACAAACGTCACAGGCTCACAGGCTTATAAGGTAAAATTTTATTAGGAGAAATATTAACGGCATTTTTCTGAAGGACCAGAGATAAACAAGATAAGCCAGAGAAGTACAAGTGCAAGGAATAATGACTGTCTAATGTCAACCAGTCCGTTTAGTGTCATAACAACCTTATGTCAACAGTTGATTCAGGAGTTACAAGAACTTGACAACAAAATTGATAAAAGCAGTCTACTGGAAAATGAAATCTTGAAGGGTTTGTAGAGTTGTGTTAGCCATCATAAAGCTGCCATACAGAATTATAAAATGCTTTAATGTATATTTCATTCCCAAAATAATTTACACCCTGAATATTTACCCGATATAACACTAAAGATATCCTTTACTTATAAGAATATCTGTAAACAGTATGATTGCAGCAGCAATCAAAATATACATCAAATAAATATAACTGCAATTGGCAATTACATTAGCATGACGGAGGTTAAGAAGCCGCAAAATCTCGCTGTCGCTTAATTGAAAACAGAGGGGATTTGATTAGCAAAGACTAAAGTCTACAGACTCCCATTATCTCCTGTTGGCTTCGGAGAAAACATGCGGTTTGGTCGTCAATGGGAAAATCAATCGAAGGCTGTAAAATATGACAGAGGTTGGGGACTTCCTTGACAAATGCTTCTGCTTTTCTTTTCATTAATCTGCGTCCTCGTTCACACGCACCCAAAACACGTACAGTAAATACGCACCTTCGATTATCAGCAGTTGCAGGCAGAGAATCGCAGGGTAACTTTCCGAGGACAGAAATAGGGATGAAGAATGATTGAAACTCTCCTCATTAGGATATAGGTTGGCTCATAAATCAGTACAGAGTATAACTGCCCTGACTTTTTTGACTAGCCTTGAAAAATTAGGCATTAATTCTTACCTAATTAATTTCTGCAAACGATAGAATTTTTGATGTTCGAGGTGGAAATGGGGAAGCTAATGGCTATGATTTATTTAAATAAGACAGATTGTGAGAGTGGGGCATGCAGAGATAGAGGGAGGGACAGAGAAATAGATAAAGACAAATAGACAAAATTTGTAAATACATTAGAGATAAATAAAGACAAATCGAGATTTATGTAACCTGGATTCTGGGTAGTCTGGAGGTAAATGAAGAGTTTTGGTGCCATACAATGAGATAAACTTCAGAATTTTGTAGCTACGCTGAATGGACTAGATAGGAATCTGGGCTCTTTTCATACACAGTGTGTTTAATTTAAAGGTGCAATCGATATAATAGTTATTAAATGTTTATGTGCAGTCTTTGGGGTGATTTAGTGGTTAGCAGGTTTGCTTCACATCTCTGAGGGTTGGGAGTTTTATTCCTGCCTCCCTCTGTGTGTGCAGATTTCATGTTCCCCCCATGCTACGAGGGTTTTTAATAGATACTCCAGTCTCCTCCCCCATTCCTGGATGATTGACATCTCTAAACTGTCTGGAGTGTCCGTGTGAGACATCCAAGGTGTCCCCCACTTTGTGTCCCGAGGTCCCTGGGAAAGTTTCCAGGCTCCGTGAGACTCTATGCATGATAAGTTGTACAGAAAATAGACAGACAGATAGAGCAACTGATAGCGAATATTTTTCTACCATAACTAGTAGCAGGTGTAGAGTATATTCTCTGTTCCTGCTGCTCCATCGACTCTCTGCCTTCGGTGTTCGCTGTTCTTGTGCTCAGCGAAATCAACGTCAATGGAGTTCAGGTCAAGTGAATGAAAATTACACTCTAGAACACTGACCTTTTTTGACACAGAAAATCTCCACAGTTGCTTTATGAGTATGTTTCAGGGCATTGTCCTGCTGAAAGGTGAAGTGTTCTGAGGTGTTCTGAGGTATTGAGTTGGATCGGAGCATTTAAGAGGCTTCTGCAGTTCAGAATTCATCCTGCTGCTGCTGCTGCTGATGGCAATAAACATCCACAACAAAGACAATTGACTCACTTCTGCTAGAAGCAGTGAAAGAGCCCACAGCTTCTTTATCAGATAGATGGATATGATCTCACGTCTTCAGGATAGTTTTCTATTTAGGTTTTATAGCTAACAGCAATCAATTCTACATTTGGAGATTTGCTACTGTATGGTTTGTGTTCTTTGGCTACGCTGGAGTTTTCTTTTCTCCGGCCCATCATCTTCTGATGACCAGAATGTTTGGATTCTCAGAGGTAGAGAAAACAGCAATGAAAATGAATTTTACTTGTCATTTTAATTTTAAAATGATTCAAATGACAGCTAAAATATTGAAGACTAAAGATGTAAAACAACAAAACATTGGATGGATTAATGGATGGATGGATGGAAAATAAATAGATAGATAGATAGATAGATAGATAGATAGATAGATAGATAGATAGATAGATAGATAGATAGATAGATAG
>JAOTRN010000008.1:5480478-5490815 GCA_028566695.1 Bagroides melapterus | reverse complement strand
ATAATAATAATAATAATAATAATAATAATAATAATAATAATTAATAAGATTAAAATAATAATAATAATAATAATAATAATAATAATAATAATAATAATAATAATAATAATATTACCAATATAAATAATAATAATAATAACAACATAATATAATATTATAGTAATAATATAATATTATTATGTTGTTATTATTATTATTTATATTGTTAATATTATTATTATTATTAGTAGTAGTAGTAGTAGTAGTAGTAGTATAGAAGATTTAATAAAATTCACAAAAAAAACAAAAATGCTGTAGAAGCGTAAACATTTTGTTTCAGGTCCGATTTCAAGGCTTGTTTCATTGATGCCTCTGCAAAAAATGTTCCTGTTATTCTATTCTGTTTGAGTATCACTTCATAGTAAAGTGAAACTTTAGTGAGGAAAAATCCGCATCCATCCGCTGACAGCCGCTTCCTTTTTTCATCAGTGGAGTTACAGGCTGCTCTTTCAACCCTACTGGTGCGTAACATGCAGAGAATCATCGAGAGAGGGAAATGGTGCAGCATTCTGGCTTCAGTATTATACTAGGTTAAGTCTGCATTTAAACAAGTGCTGATGTATTCAAAAGCCCTGTCTGCATGTCTCTCTAGTACGAAATGGAAATAAATACACTGCCAAATACATTGTTTGCTGTCTGTACAACAGACTCTGACACTTCACATCTCCTGCTCTCAATCCTCCTCAGCGCTTGACACGTACGACCGAACATTGAATGTACACGAGCAGTTATTCTTAGTAGATTTGTATTTGACCTGAAATACGTAACTGAATGAAATGAATACTAGTATCCTTCACAACATCCAAACAAATCCATAGCCTTAATTTATATAGATGCCACAACAAATCCTTTCCGCACCAGGAAAACTCTGCCTATTAATCTCAATCGCTTTACTAGAATCAAATGTATTCAAATGAGCAAAGGATTTGGAAGTGGTTCAATTTCACTATATAGGAGTGGATTCTTAAAAAAAAAAAAGGCTGAAAACTTACTTTTTAAACAGACTTTAAACTTGTCCATTGGAAACATCCAAACCGTCTTACTCAGCTAGGATACTGTTTAATATGGGAGAAATTCAAGGAGGAAATGAGAAAAGAAACATGCGTCAACTCAAAATGAGATATTACACACGCTTGTACTCGCTAAGTTACTTATAAATTCTTAAGTACATTTAAGTGCAGACAAGTTTTAACCTTCAATTAAGTGTAATTTTCACCAACGCTCTATACTTTGAGGGAAAATGTGAAATAAAACCCAATACTTTTGCTTAGTTATAGCTTTTTCTTGTCCACCTTTCACCCCAGTTGAAACACGTGTCAGTGAAGTTTGGTACAGAACGTTCGACTGAATTTCATCTGTTGTATTTTTCTCCAGAATCACATGGGAACTGCACTAGTCACATTGCTCCGCTTGTGTGTTTCACAAACCTATTCTAATTTGCTGCATTATAAACTCAGCTGTATGATAGCCATGCAGATGTTTAGCATGCTACACTGCCAAAGGGTGGGAAACGGAAACACCTGGTTTTAGGCCACAATAAATTATTAGTATGGTGTTGTGTCTCCTTTTCTGGCCAATACAGCACAATTCATCTTGGTGGATGACAGATACAAGTCCTGCACAGTGGCCAGAGGGATTGTTCCTCTTGCAGAACAGTGGCCACGTCAGAATGTAATGCTGGTAGGGGAAATCGTTTCCTCATTTCGCTCCTGCAACACCCCCCAAAATTGCTCGCTAATATTTAGACCTGGTGACTGTGCATGCCATGAGAAATGTTCAACGTCACTTTCGTGTTCATCAAACCACTCCGTCACAGTGTTTAATAAGGCTAATCACACCAGGCGCACATATGAATTCCAGATATGAGTAGAAAATCAGATTGCCGATTGCAGCTCATCTGTCAGACAGATCTCACTGTACAACTCTAATATGGAACTGTCTAAGATGGATGGGACACCGGGATATTACAGAGCAGCATGCACACAACACACACAATCACACCTCGGAGCAATTTACAGTCACCAATCCACCTACCAGACAGTTAAAGAAAACCAGAGAACCCAGAGGAAACCCATAGAAACATAATATATGTCTATATGGTATATTATGGCATGAGATCTCTTGTGAACTACATGTGGTATTGAGGACAACAAGCTCCGAATCAATACACAATTGTTGGACTGTATATTTATAATCACACCCTCCTTTTGAGTCTTGTACCTCTCAAGGTTTCTTCCTTTTACCTCTAAGGGAATTTTTCCTTGCCATAGTCACCACAGTCACCTCAGGCTCACTGGGGATAAATAAATTTGATAAATTTGAATAAATAAAATAAATTTGATTCATTCATTGTCCATATCTGCTTATTCCAGGAATACCTAGGTCACAGGGATCAGCAGGGGCCTATCCCAGCCATCTACATACAAACTGGACAGATCACCAGTCTATCACAGGGCCACATTCACACTCACACTCACTCCTATGGACGTCTTTGGGCTCCTATCACGTCTTTGGACCAGGGGAGGAAACCGGAGTACCCAGAGGAAACCCCAGAGGCACGGGGAGAACATACAAACTCCACACACATGTGGCAGGGGTGGGAATCGAACCCACAACCCTGGAGGAGTGAGGCAAATGTGCTAACCACATAAGAAGAACATGTATAAATTGCAATCAGGATCAAACTGAGGACTCTGTAAGCTGGGAGGTGGGAACACTGTTCTGCTCCCCCAGCAATAAATTCTCTCTCTATTGTTTCGTCATTGTCTCAAGAACATTTTTATTGCCTTGTAAGAGTACCCTCCAGTGTGTCCTTTTGCAGTGTCTTTAGCTGACTGATCTCTATGAACCCACTATATTTCTTCAGAAGCTTTCAAAAGTGTCTTACAACATTGTTCTGGTTGAAAGTCCGCTTTACAAGCATGAGCGTAGCCGATATTCAGGTTTCCCGTTTCAGCGAGTTCCATGCTGCAAACTCTCAACTCAAACTAACTTTTTCCATACTGGTCTCGCTAACACAAGTTGATAATGTCTGTTGATCTATAATCAATAACAGAGGGCAACGAGGAAATCGAACTCAAAGTAGATGAGACTTTGTTTGGACAAATTGATCAATTAAAACATGCTTCGATTGCCTGTGGTACCAAATTATAGAAAGTATCGGAATAGAAATAGTTCCTTGGCTAAATCAAGCAAATCATCCTCTGCAGCATACATGAAGTCAATGGAGGGAATCTCACTGAATAGGTGGCCTGGAGCACTAGATGAATAACCCAACCAGCGGCCACCAATAAAGGTCTGAGGTTAAACCAAAGCAATAAATGAAAAGAAACAATCAATGTGGAAGTTCTTGTTCACCATTGTTGTTCTTGATGGGTCGAGACTGGAGCGTCTACTATTAAAGCTGCTCTGATTCATTGTTTAGCATCTTTCTCTTTTTAATTAAGTGCCATTGATCTGCTGTGACTGCGCCCGTTTTATATGTGTCTTCACTGCTCGTAATTTCAGCACGTGTCCACGAGAGCTATTGATGGGAAAAACGCACGCATTTAGATTAATTGTGCCTTCAAGCGCCATTCACCCAAGATGCTATGGTGTGATTTATTTTGTTTTTCACCGCATTTCCTGGGTCCACGTAGAGCTAATATAAACGTTGCTGACTCTAAATCTCTTTCATTAGAATGGGCCGCCACCCCTGCACTGCCCTTGTGCACAGGAGGGAAGGTCTCCTGTTAAAATCTGATTTACACGCATTCTTAATAGTTTCCTTGACATTTATCTACGAGCTTCTCAATGCCATGCCAAGCCCTGTCGAAAAACACTCTATTTTTTTTTTGTATTCGGACAAAATTACATCGTGTCCGATGGTATCTTGAAATATAAAGGGTAATCTTTGCATGGAAGGGCAGCAGTAATGATTCACTAAAAAAAAAAATAAGGGCCGAGGAACAATTCCCACCCAGGATGAACAACCAGTTTAAAGGTTATTTGTACTTCTTATTAAGTTTAAGCACCCTATTTCCTTAAGCACCATAATAAAATATGAGACCGTTGTCTTTTATATGCTCGATATTATCTTCACCATCAGGCAAGTGGTACCTTCTATAAAAGTAGCACATTTTATATATATAGAAATAAAAAAATAATATTCCATTGAAAATGTATAATCAAACAAACAAACACAGAGAGATAAATAAATAAATAAATAAATAAATAAATAAATAAATATTCAAGATGTATGATTATTTTTGATCCAGTCAAATAAAATTCCTCTCAGTCCCATTAAATACCATGAACACCGCCAGCTCAGCACAACACGGACATTTCTGTAATGCATTACAGTTACACTGCACTTATAGATCTTTATGTCAATATTGCTGAGGTAGAAATATTTGTCTTGAATAATTCAGAAGAAATGTGTGTTCTGTCTTTTTTTGGGTTTTCACTAACACGCCTGAGCCACTAGGACCCGGGGAATGTTATTAGCATTGTGAGACATTTTATTGATTCAATTAGTGTGATACGATACGATGTCTTGTAATATACTAAATGTCAGTTTCACGTTTAGTAACCACAACAGAGTTTTTTATTTGTATTTAGTAGTCGTAAGTGGAAGTATCCTCTAAACTGGAAAATTCAAGGCTTTGTTATTCAAGCTGGGTAAATACCTATTTTTTTTTCCTTAACCAGTATATAAAAAATCCATTATTAAACAAATTAGTAATATTTCCTAAAAATGAAAGCAAAAACTAATTCTGGAAATAATATAGTGCTGTGCAGAATGTCAACGCACATGTCATAAACAGGCTAAAAAATGACATTTACAGTTTGAGTGCTTCTTTATGATACAGTGTTAATGACAAAATAAATAAATCAGCACGGTCAAATAAATAAATCAATGTGTGTTATTATATTAAGATAATATCTCTGCTGATGTGTCACGGTGGCTGACGTATCCAGGGTTCCCAGTGAAAAGTAGATCCATCAAACAAATAAAAAGGTTGTGATGTTCTACTCAAACAGCTAATGCACTCGATTGTACTGAAAGCTATTTACCAGGCTAATGGAAGAGTAAAATCAATAAGTCGCATGAAAAACAGGAAGTTTCATCATCAGTGTTGTTTCTAACAGCACGGCCAAGAGAAAAGTAAATTCCCAAAGCTGTTTCCCACAAATATTTGTCAGATGTTCTCAGCATTGTTTGACCAACTCGGAAAGCATTTACTTTTTCCTTGACAAAACCCAGAGGTCTAGTTTTACTTTCCTCTATATTACAGTCACCAAACGTTTCCTGACACCTGACTATCACACCATTTTGTGCTTTTTAAAAAAAATCCTGTTACAGATTTAGTCCTGTTGCTGTTTTAATAAGCTCCACTCTTCAGGGAAAGGAACTTGTCTCCAGATTTTGGAGCATGGCTGCAGGGATTTGAACATTAGTGAGACCTGATTGAGGTTGGGTGAGGAAGCTGGGGTGTATTCTGTCTTCCAGTTCTTTCACAAGGTGTTCAGCATGGTTGAGGTTGTTACGCTGTGCAGGACACTCGAGTTCTTCCACTCTGACCTCCATGGACCATGCTTTGTGCACAGAGGCATTGTCAAGCTGGAACAGGTTTGTGCTTCTTAGAATCAGTGAAGGAAAATCGTAATGTTACCACATTCAAAGACATTCTAGACATGTGTGCTTCTAATTTTTTTGCCAACAGTTCTGAATCTGAATCTTTATTGTTTAAATACATATTATGGTTCTGGTTTTTTAACTGAGTTGTAATTTCAAATTATTTTAAATGTCTTTGAAGGCAAATATTATCCCTAGCATGTTTAAAATAGCCCTTTGATAGACTGGTGACCTGTCCAAGGTGTACCCTGCCTTCGCACTTAGATAGAGATAGGCCCCAGCTGATCCCTGTGACCCGGGTATTCCCGGAATAAACACTTATGGACAACGAACGAATGAATGAATGAATGAATGAATGTTGGAAACTTACTAGTATTAATACACTACACAAAAAATGTATCTAATGGGATATCTACTGTATATAATACAATAATAAGATTTCAGAAATCTTTCATAACATCATCACAATACAGCAATCAACAAATGAAGAAATATATGTAGGCACTGGACAGACAAGGCTCCTACAGTTCAGCTGTATCTGTGCATCTATACTTTAAAATGTAAAACAGTACTATACAAGCACATTTCTTGTATAGCGTTGAGGCTGGATGAAGACGATTAATCCATAAGACGAAGTGGATTAGCTCATAAATGTGTGAAAATTCTTAAAGCTGTTGTGTGTGTGGGGAAAAAAAAATGCTTCCATATTAATATGTGGACTCAAGTGAAACAAAGCGTCTTCTGGACTCGCTGTGGGTTTTATATTAGCATGGCAAGCATGCTGAAATTCACTTCTCTCTCCAGTCCTGCACTGTATGAATGGACGGAATTTCAGTAAGTTATCGATTAGTTATCACCCACATAATCAGATGTGCCTTGAAACAAGTTGCACAACCGTTGTGTACTCCTACTCACGCACTGCAAGCATATTCGCATATCCATGTACAGCCCTGACCACACACAGACATGTGCTTTGCCTCGGAAATGAAGGGTTTTAAGTCCTTGAATGTTCCCTAAGCCTTAACTCCCTCAGGCCTTTAAGCTCTTACTTGCACTTTCATATATATAGTTGCAGAAAGTGCCAGATACGAGCCATTTCAGAACATTTCTATACTTACACACACACTTGCGCACACACAGGATGCACTTTTTACAAAATTGATGAAGCAATTAAACACAGGGAAGTATTTCCACACAGCCAAAGGAATGGCATTTCAATGCTATTAAAACCTGAAAAAGGGGAAACTGGATGGTGTTATGAAAGAAAGTAATCAAAATTTCTGGGTTTGTGTGTGTGTGTGTGCGTGTGCTGTAATACAATGCTGACATTTACATCAACATTTCCCATCAGCTTTGAGTCTTGCTTCTCTTTGTCCTAAAGCCACCCAAAATAACCACGCAGATTTGTAGACCTTGGAGTTTATCCTTCAATCATGGACATACGCTCACTGGCCACTTTATTACGGTACACCTGAATGTTCACGCAATTATCCAATCAGTCAATCATGCGGCAGCGGTGCAATACGAACGAAAATAATAATAATAATAAAAATGCAGATACAAAATGCAAAAAAAAAAAAGTAGGTGGAAGATTTCTAGGTAGAAACAAACACATTGTTGATGAAAGAGGTCAGAGAATGACCAGACAGGTTCAAGCTGTAAATGCTATGTGCTCTAAAACACACTACTTTTTACACCAATGGTGAGTAGAAAAGCATCAGAGGATGCACAATACTGTATGTCAAAACGTGTCAGACAGGCTACAACATCAGAAAACTCCATCGGGTTGCACTTCATTCAGGAATCTGAGACTACAGTGTGGACGGACTCACACAATCTGACCAGGTGAAGATTGGAAAATGTGACCTGAAGAATGTCACCTGGTGTGATGAATTTGTGATGAATTTGTGATGCATGAATTTGGTGTCAAATGCATGAATCCACAGACCCAGCCTGACTGGAGCCAGCAGCTCAGGCCCGGTCATGGTGGGGTAATGAGGTGGGAAATGTGTTTTAGAGCACATTGTGCCCCTTAATACCAATTGAGCAATGTTAATAATAGACTGCTAATGCGAGTGCTGCTGCCACATGCACTTCCAGCATGATAATGTGCCATGTCAAAAAAAAAAAAAAAAAAACCTGCATCCCTGAACATGACAATGAGTTCAGTGTACTTCAGTGGTCTCCTGAGTCACCAGGCCTCACTCCAATAGAGCGTCTTTGTAGTGTGGTAGAACAGGAGACTCGCGGCATGAGCGTGCAGCTGACAAATTAGACAGTCGTGTCAACACGTATAAGAATCTCAAAGGAATGTTTCCAACACGTTGTATAGTCTCTTTAGGATTTGTTTTTTTTATATTTTATTTTGTGCTTCCACTTTTTTTAAGTCTTGGGTTTTGAGCACAGGATTCTTCTTTTAAACTCCATTCAGTGAAGACATGTATCTAATTACTTTCAACGATAGATCTACTCACGTTCGATGCACAAGAATCGAACTTGTGTCTAAACGTGTGTTGCGATGAGGCCACACGACACAGCTCAAATCTTTGGAAAATCTGTGGTAATTAAAAAAACAAAAAAAAAGCTCCTCTGAATATCACAGAGTTTGTTTGATTTTGTCATAATTTGTGTGATCACATAATCCTGGCAGAACTGATTGTACAATCCGTGCCACCAAGAACTGAGGTTGTACTGAGATCACGGAGGGAGCGAAAGTGTATTAATATGCTGCATTAGTATGCCTAATAAAGTAGCTAGTGAGTGTAGGAAGAGGTGTTTCATAATGGCGCAATAAATGCAAAAGGCATAATATGTGAAACAGTTAACAGTCAGTCATATTGTGATTTGGTTCTGCTGACTCACCTCCTGATTGAACAACTTCCTTTGTACCTCCAGAACCAGACATCACTTAAGACCTCTCAACATTCCTGTCACACGGTCTTATACGGCACGTCTTCTGTTGCCTATATGAACTCCACTTTAATAGAAAATGATTAGGTGTAGAGAGAGGCCATTATGATAAGAGAGCCCAGTCTTTCTGGCAGCATTGCACCCAGGTGAATGATAATGCTGCCTGAAAGTCGAGTTGCACTCTTTTTTATTTCTACGAAGAAATCAATCAGCAGGACAAGGCTTCGTAGTCAGCCCTATCTGATAGTGTAAAGGGAGAACGTGCTCGGTTAGATGGTAATTAAACTCATAATTATTATCAATCATGCACAGCATTATTTCATATTGCATATGGCAGTAAATGAAGCATGCTGTTTTGAAAGTGAGTACGGGACGGGAGACTGCTTCAGCAGCAATGCTCATAATTCCCACAGAAAGCCACCTTTGTTTTTGTCATCTATCCAAATTTACCGACACATTAGAAAACAAGGAACTGAGGAAGGGCTCGTTTCTGTAACGCTAAGCCGGCAGTTAGCGTATGCGATTATTAGCTCAGCGAATGAGGCGAATAAATTGAATATATGTTTGCAGGTGTCGTACACAGTGATGAAGTTCTCATGGTCTTGCTGTTCTGTTGTTCTCTGTAGTCACATATCTCTGATTAGTTTGCACTCTACAGTATATACATCATATATATGTAAATAGTCAGGTGTCTCCCTAGTTGCAGCCGACGCTTGTTTTATATATGATATTTCCCTGTCCTTCACAGGAAAACAGCTTATGAGGGCTAAAAACAGCAGAGTTACAGAGCGATCAATAAAACACAACAGCTCTCAGCGCTGCTATGCCACAGCTTTCCTGCTACTGCTCACCTGACTTGCAGGAAAATATTGTTCTTACTTTTTTTAACACCATTTTCTCTCAATTTATGTCGTAGTCAGTTCCCACTAGCACATGCTTCTGCTGGAAAAAAAACACACAAAGCTGGTCAGATTAATGCTCTTGGTGGACAGAGTAAAACACATTCACTAGTTGCTGCTGTCGGATCAGTAAAAAAAAAAAAGCAGACAGTGAAAAAGTGAGCTAAGTGTGTTTTAAATGAGAACATATTTCAGATGAGATAAAGCCATTTATTTTGCTTTAATGGAACTGCATTGAAGAAAGGACATTCACTTCACTTCCTTAAGGTCACAAGATTCCATGGTGCACGCTTTCAGTTTCAGAGTCAACCATTAGAGCAAAGCCGTGTACATCCTTAATTCTAAAATATAATACACAGATTATACGTTTGCATGTTCATTTGTTTTCTGTTTACTCCAGTTTCCTCACCCTGTACAAAATCATGCACTGCAGGCTGACTAGCATCTCGAAATTGTCTGTGCTAAATGGGTGTGCAAGTGTTTGCCCCCAACTTTGTGCCCTGATTCCACTGGGAAACACTCCGGGCTCCCTGCAACCCTGTGAACGATATGCGGCATACAAAAGATAGATGGATAGAACTGATTTATTTCTTTTCCGCTGAGTAGGTCGTTTTTAGCATGTTGCATGGTTATGCTGGGATATTTGATGTTGCTTATTAGCGTTTATTCCACAGCGCTGTCGAATTCTCAGTTCTGATTGGTCGATTCATTTTCTATCACAGCAGATCTGACAGTTTGACAACATATCGTGTTTGATCTAATACATTATCGTTTCTATAGTAACAGCTCCTTCATAGGGAGTTGATATAACACGTTACCTAATTATATTAACAAACTGATTTATTTTCAATTTGCTTTCAATTTATTTTCAA